>JAMKQA010043352.1:0-22655 GCA_024699735.1 Posidonia australis | reverse complement strand
CATCAAAGGATGGAATCTGCATGGGCTCTTCCTCACTGTCATCATCCTCCTCTTCATAGGCAATCAGCTCTGACAGGATCTCCTTTTCAAATGTCGGATCAGTGATGTCTACTGAAAAGACTTCCTCTGACTCTGCGCCTTGATGGCGTTTGAGGACTGTCACAGTGACCCTTGTATTCTTGTGCCGACATTGCAATGCTGCTCGTGCTTCCACGTCTGTATGATCTGAGGAGCTAAATGTTTCTGCCTCCAATGCGGATGTCTTTTCATTCTGATTCCTGCTAACTGTACAAAATCTTGTTTGTTGGCGGCTGCTCTGCTGCTGCTCGGTGGGGCCGCCATCTGTCCCACTCGTGCTCGTGCTCGTTTCATTCTGATCCTCACCCTCAAGGTGAGGACTATGCTGCCAATACCAACTAGACCCGCCTCCTAGCTGATAGGAGATTGACTCCACTGGTCTAGTGTGCCTCTCGTCTGCTTCTTGTAGGACCATAATTGAAGCCTGGTCCTGGGGTGGTACTGGTAAGTCTACTGGTGATGCTGTGGCAACCGCTTTGCCCTTCCTTCTGCGGTTATGCTCTGCCATATCCTCTTCAAGCATGACCAGCTGCTCCTGAAATAACAAGTTCAGATCCCCGATATCGTCATCTGAATCTGTCTCTTGGACCGGAACCTGAGCTGCTGACTGTTCTGCCTGCTCTCTGCTCTGCTGTTCTGGCTGGCTGTACTCTGGACATGAACCCTCTGGGCAGATCTAGGCTGATGACGCTGATACTGCGTTGGAACTGCGGTTCGGATCCATAATGCCTGTGCTGATAAAGTTGGATAAATCTTGTGGAATAACAATTCTGTAAAACTTACCCCGACGCTGCGATCGCTTCTGACTGCCTCGTTCATATCCCAAACCGTCTTTCTCCATCCACTCTTCGACTTCGATCGGCTCGGTGATTCCCTCACCGTAAAGCCCAAGAGGCGATCCTTTCTCATATCCCCATTTGCGACACAAGTTGTTGATCATCAAGTGGGGGTGGCCAGAGGTGACCAAATGATCGGCAAGCTCTGACGGAGGAATAAAATTAACCGGTTTGAACCGATTAACCCAAAAGAGAATGTCAGTTGGCTTAGGATCAAAATGAATAGTTTCTCAGGGGTAAGTTATGGGTATAAGGAGAGCCTCGCAGACGAAGAGCCTGGTAGATTCCAAGGCATATTCGCTGCTGGAGGTAACAGCCAAGGAAGGTGGAAAGCCAGCAGTCGCAGCCTGCGCAGCGTTGTGCGCCAGGGATGTGCGCTGGCGAAGAGCGCTACCTATGTGTGCTAGGGAAGTGCGCTAGGTTAATGTGCTAGGTTGGTGTGCCAGGTTGGTGCTCTCCCCTATTGGTCTAGTTTTTAAATTGGGCTGCAGGCTTGCTACAGGTTTAGGGTTGGTCCAAGGGTCAGCCATATCCAAAGCAACAACTGGAGCCTTATCAATGAGTCACCTCAAAATCGGAGTGTCTACATTATGCATAAATGATCATGATATATCAGGGAACAAACATCAGAAAGATCAAAGTCCAAGACAATCAAAAAAACATGTGATGCAAAGTTGGCTGCTTGCACCCTACTACCTGGATGGTGCGCCAACCTGTGGTGCACTCCAGATACTCTGTTTCAGATTATGGTCTAACTTCAGAGCCTGGATCAAATGCATGCAGACAATCACTTGAAAGATTATTCATATCATTATTTCAGATGTCAGGGAACATAGTCATGTTAAGAAATCAAGACTTGAACATCCATTTCATTCTTTCTTTTCTAATCATTATCATGAGTTCACAAGGACTGCAGTTACACATGTTTTCTTTATGATGCATGAGAATATCTTGAATGATTTAAATAGTAGGGAAACATGACATGGGATGCAAAAGGCACGTCATAGTACAAGCAAACATCATGATTGGCAAGCATTGAACAGATTTGCATAAAAAACATCATAAACTCCAAACTAAGCAACGAAAGTACAAATAAGCATCAACACAGCAAAAGTGCAAGTAAACATAACGAGAGCAAGTATTGACAACATGAAAATGCTATACTACATTTGCAGTGTGTGCTCTATGTAAAGTGTCATGCAGAGATTACATGGAAGTGTCAAGAGACATACCTTTGATGTACTCCTTGGTGACTTCTCCTTGGTGCTTTGGACATAGCTAAGGATGCTCAGGGATGCAAGGGAGTGCTCAGGGATGCAAGGGAGCTGGTTGCTAAGAGTGGGTGAGTTGCAAAAGTGACTTGCTAAGAGAGATGAGTTGCCAAGGAGGGCCTTTTAAAGAGAATGAAAGGGTAACTCCTTGGGATGCAAATGGCCTCGAAACTCAACAACCTTGCGTAGATTCGTGAAGAATATTCGCAAGTGAAGGTTACAAGCATAGAAGATGGAAAGCCAACAGCCAGCAGCCTGAGAAGTGGTTGTGCGCCAGCATGGTGCGCCTGATGAGTGCACCAGCTTTGTGCGCCAAGTTGGTGCTCCAGTTTGGTGCACCAACTTGGTGCGTCAGCTTGGTGCGCCACTTTGGTGCTCCCACCTAGCTATCAGACTGTAGGCTTGTGGTCGGTTTGTGCGATGATCTCGGGCTAATTAAAATGTCAAATAGGGTTCAACAGTGGTTAAGCTTGTCGCATCCAAAGCAACATCTTCAGGAGGATCCACTTACGAGCCGCCTCAAAATTGGGGTGTCTATAGATCGAACCTAAGATCTGTTCCTAGAATGGTAGACCAAAATTTCCTACAGTCGTCCGAAATTCCTTAGTTTGGAAGACTGAAACATTTCGGTCGACCAAACCAAGTCGACATTCAGTTTTCCTGATCCTGGAATGGAAGATTGGACTATTCTAGTCGACCAAACCAGGGACTTAGGGGACCCTTCTGAAGCAATTCGGCACCTCGACTTCAAGTCGGCATGTCTTTTTTTACGATTACAGAAAACCAACCAAAGCACTAGCCGTCTCTTCTCTCCAAAATGGGAGTAATGGGTGAACAAATTAAATCACGTTCAAAAATCTTGATATAAACATGGGGTGTAGACTCTCGGCAAGTTTGAAACTTGCCATTTTCCCTTTTTGGTCAGTAAGTTTGAAACTTACCATATTCCCTTCGGTCGGTAAGTCCAAAACTTACCATACTCCCTCTGGTCGGTAAGTCCAAAACTTGCCATTCTCCCTTTGGTTGGTAAGTCCGAAACTTACTATTCTCCCTCTAGTCGGTAAGTCCGAAACTTGCCATTTTCCCTTTTTAGTCGGTAAGTTTGAAACTTACCATTTTCTCCTTTTGTCGGTAAGTCCGAAACTTACCATTCTTCATCTGGTCGGCAAGTACGAAACTTGCCATTTTCCCTTTTTGGTCGCTAAGTCCGAAACTTACCATATTCCCTTTGGTCGGTAAGTCTGAAACTTACGATACTCTCTCTGGTCGACAAGTCCGAAACTTGCTATTCTCTCTTTAGTTAGTAAGTCCGAAACTTGTCATTTTCCACTTAATCGGTAAGTCCAAAACTTGCCATTTTCCTTTTTTTTGGTTGGTAAGTCCAAAACTTACCATTCTCCCTTTGGTCGATAAGTCTGAAACTTACCATTCTCTCTTTTTGGTCGGTAAGTCCGAAACTTACCATTCTCTCTTCTTGGGCGGTAAGTCGGAAACTTACCATTCCCCTCTCTGGTCGGTAAGTTCGAAACTTGCCATTTTCACTTTTTGGTCTGTATGTCCGAAACTTACCATTCTCCTTTTAGTTGATAAGTCCAAAGCTTACCATTCTTCCTTTGGTTGGTAAGTCTGAAACTTACCATTTTCCCTTTTTGGTCAGTAAGTCCGAAACTTACCACATTCCTTCTGGTCGGTAGGTCCAAAACCTACCATGCCCCATTCACTCCTTGCTCAGAGAGTTTGGTATCAATGGTGCCCCCTTTGGTCGTACTCTGGATGGAGTACACCAACCTTCTTCTGTGGACCAGTACCCTGGACTACCCAATGGACGCCAATTGAGGTGTCTATCCCGTTGGTCGGTGGGTCTGGAATCTTGTCGTACCCCCTTTCTCTTGGGTTGGTAGCCCGAACTACCTGGTTGACAACAGTTACATTGTCTGGAGTACACTGGGCTGCGATCTCCTCCTCCTGTTCTCTTTTCCATGCAAGAAAGGGCAGAGTATCTTTGTCAACCCTGAGCATCGATCTCTGTTCTATTCATCCTCTGACCTTGCTCAAGGAGAGGCATCTGTAGACACCCCATATGCTTGAAAACCCTAACTCCAGACCTAAACCCCAGCACTAACCCTAAAATTAACTCAAAATCCTAAAATCCACTTAAATCAAATTCAAAATCCAAAACCTAGACTTAAACCTCAGCACTAAACCCTAAAGCTAACTCAAGACCCTAAAACCCACTAAAATCAAATTCAAAATCCAAGGTCCAATCCAAAACTCTAGTTCAAAACCCTAAAATTAATTTAAAACCCTAAAAAGACCTCAAACTAACTTAAGTCAAATTCAAAATCCAAAACCTTGTCCTAAACCCTAGTTCAAAACCCTAAAACCCTAAGGCCAACCTAAATCAAATCCAAAATCTAAAACTAATCAAAACCCTAATTAAAACCCAAAACCAAACCCTAAACCCTAATTGAAGGTCCTAACAACTTATAACAACTTCCTACTCTACTATAACAACCCTAACTACTTCCCACTCCACCATAACAACCTAACCACCTATAACAACTTCTAACAACCTATAACAACCCTAACCACTTTTCATTCCACCATAACAACCTTAACTACTTCCCACTCTACCATTACAACCTATAACTAACCATAACCACTTATAACAACCTACCCAGTCATTGCAAGCCTATAAATACTCCTCATTTGCAAGGGAAAAAAGGAGAGGAGAAAAAGGAGAGAAAACTTGGAAAAATCAAAAGGAGAGCCACCAAGCTATTTTCTCTCAACCAAAGCAACCAGAGAGGTCTAGGATCAGAGAGGAAGCTCGGGGAGGGGAAGAATTCTAGCTTCAGGCCACCTTTAGCGAGCTCTGGCAACCTCTAGTGACCATCATCACTATCCCCAAACGATTCCAGCAGAGCCAAAGGGCTTCCCTGGTCGGAATCGAGATTTCAGAGGTTGCTAGAGCTTTTTTCTGGCGATGTAGGTGGGGGCACGAATCCAGTGAACGATTCGTGCCCCAATGAGCTCGATCCTCTTAGGTTTAGCTTCTTCTTGCTTGTTCGACCCTCTGCGCACCGTTTCGAGCCCCCGTCAAGCCTCTAGAAGCCGCTCATCATCGATGTAGTTCCGTCACCGTCAATGGGGAAGACGATGAACAATGAAATGTGACAAGGCACTCCACTCTTTGCAAACCTCCGGTGCTCCACCAACACTCTTGAGGCTCCAGCATTGCGAATCGAGCTCTGATCCCCCTCTATAATCGCCATTGCTGGAGAGCCACTGAAGCGAGATCAGGAGAGGTGCTCATGCCACCATTCTTGCCACTTAAGGGGGGGGGGAATCATCCTCTCCGTTCCCCCGAGCTTCCTGGAGCCATAAACCGCCGTTCCAGCGCCTCTAGAGCCTCCTTCTTCCACGACGCTGTCGTCAGAACTCCATCGACGACAAGGGAGACGGGAGGAGGATTCCAACCATCGAGCCCCTGATCCAAACCGATGGATCTCTTCCTCTTGCTCCCAGTGGAGTTTGATGCATGATCAGGCATCGGGATGCCTTTCCGGTCGTTGACGGCGGGACTCCATCGGTGGCGGTTGTCGCAAGTTTTTTTTAAAAAATAAATATAAAAATAAAGTTTTCTTTTGAATAAATTTCTAATACTTTTATTTTCTTATAAATAGGTCATCATTTCTTGCATTTAGGTCCCTATAGTAGTTTTTAAAATCTTTTTAATGATGTTTGTTTTGAAATATTGTAGTGTGACCCCTGTTTATTTTTGTTAATGTTTTCCAGGCATTAAAATTTGACATAAACCCTTGAGTTGCTTTAAATTCATCTTTAGGTCCAGTATTTTGCATAAAAAACCCTAAGCTTTATTAAAACTGTTTTGAATTTATATTTTTCTGGCACAATTGCAAATTAAACCCTAAGAATTCAAATATTTATTCAACTGTGTCCAGAATTGCATTTTAGCTCCTGAATTTCACTGATTTCACACAGAATGCATATTTTCTTGGGAGAAATTGCATAACAGTCCCTAAACTTCCTATTTTCAAACAGAAGTCTACTATTTTGTATACTTAACCCTGAATTTCTTCAGAATTGCATTAAACACATGTTTTACTAGCAAAATTGCATATTAAACCCTAAGAATCATGAATTTGACCAAAAATGCACAGCTTTGCACATTTGACCCCAAATTTCTTCACAATTACACAAAATGTGTTTTCCTATGTATTTTTGGTGATTTAACCACAGAATTTGGGAATTTTTCACAAAAGCCCTTGGAAATTACATATTTTACTTACACATGTATTTTAAACATTTTGTTCCTCTTTTTCATGTATACTTTTTCATGCCTTTTTCCTGGCATCATGTACACTTCCTAACTCATTTCAAACTCAAGTTTCACATCGTTTCTTGGATTTCTTTCGACTTTCATGACTTTGATTTGATTTGAATTTCTATCGCCTAAGGGCGTACATTAACAGGTTTAACAATGTTGACACAGACCCGAATAAGGATTATTTTCTCTAATTTGACTTTCTCAGATTTCTTCGAGTTTCCACTGATTTACGTGACGCTTTCTGAGTATTTTTGATTTTTCACGATTTTCTGTATCGCCTACGGGCGTACAGTAAAGTGGCATGTTCAATGTCTACATTTGTCCCTCAGATTAACATTTGTTTTCTTTTATTCACTTCCTCTCTTCAATTTGGCATGTTTTCCAGCCATATTAGGCATGTGCACTCGGAATAGGCAAGCATACACACAATAGACCATTAAGAAGTAGGGAACCTAGAAAGACCGAGTTCCTTGGGCGCATAGGGGTGCCTAACCCCTTCTCCATGCGTAACAAGAATCCTTATCCTTTCTCTAGCCTGTAATGGCCAAGTGTTGCATCTATTAGGCACAGAGCATGCATATGTTTTCTTTGCCTTGATTTCTTTTAGTTTTTCCTTTGTGTTTGGTTTTCCTCATCTTTTCATTAAAAGATTAGGTGGCGACTCCTTTCCTTATCCTTTTTTTATCTTTCCTTGGTGTTTCCAAGCCCAGTCTTCTTCTCCGAATTTACCATCTTCGCCGTAACCGTATCAGGACTCCTCGTGTGCTTCCATGCACCTAGGAGAGCCGTGTAGGGTTCCACCAGCTTGGTCACATGTTCTAAAATTTCAATTATAAGCAATTCAAAGAATAATTAATGGTTAATTGTCCTAGTCTAAAAGATGATGATATCTTGGACTTATTCAGGAAGACATTTCCTAAGTGACTTAAAAGTCATGTAAATCAACTTGATCCTAGTCTTAAACAAAAGCACTTAAAGGATTTAACTTATGGTCTTATTTTGTAAATAAAGTCATATGGAGTTTGTTTTGTAAATAGTATTCATTTCACACCCAAGAATACAGTAGGGGATTGACTATTTGAAATTCAGGGGTTATGATGAATGAATCATGTTATTGAGAAGACCATATTGACTATTATAGTATATTAAAAAAGATCCTTGAGTTTGAATATTCTAGTACAAATAAAGTGATATTATTTCTTTGTAATTGGCATGACCCTAAAGAGGGAGTCATACACGATTTCAGGCATGATATTGTAAACATTATACCAACTAAATACTTGAAGAGATTCGAGCTATTGGTGATAGCTTCACAAGCAGATGAAGTCTGTTATGTACCTCAAGTTTCAAGAAAGAGGAAGAAAGATAAATCTTCCAGTGTGATGAAGATCAAAGCATGTGCCTACATTACTATGGCTGGTGAAGCTACAAATAACGAGTTTGAAGACTTGTATCAACCTGATTACGAGCCTCTACAACTAATAGTTGTAGATCATGCTATTAATCAAGTTTTTATAATTCCACCAAATTCAGTATTATGGCAGATTGAGAATGAAGAAGGAATATTTGTAGAAGATGATGGTAAAGACGATAAAGAAAATGAAGAAGAAGAGAGTAGTAACTATAATGATGAAGAATAAGAAGATTTTCTTATCATTTTGGTATATACCTTATTTATTTTGCTTTGTAAACTCCTTTTACACTTGCATTTTATAGCTATATACTAATGTGACATATTGATCTGTTATTTCAATATATATTTGTTTTTGAATTTTAATATATACTAACCAATTAAGATGATATAGAAAACTAATAACTTAGTTTAAATTCAGGTTTGTCACGACTTTCTTATTGATCATTGTCATCGTTCTTGTGCTTGTACGTACCATCAACTAACTTGTTTAGATTCAGATATTGTTTTCATTTCGGTTTTTCATGAATCTTACATAAATATTTAATGTATTGTTTATGGTATTAGATGACCAGATTTAGTAGAGGTGGCCAACACTCTAGTGGATTCGGTGGACATGGTTCATCGGAGGATTGAGGGATCGATCCTAGTACTTACATGAGTGCTTAGTTGCTTGAGTACATGCATTCACATGGCCTGCCACCACCTAGAACTAGGTGGACACCTTCAACCACTTTGGTAGAGGCTTCCACCTCTCCTCTTGCGATTTGGCATGGTATCATTCTACAGAGTAGTGTTGCACGTCAGGTCTAGTCTGAGTTGTCTCTCCCTCTAGCAGCAATAGGTAATTAATATAATGAAATTTTAGTTTTTAAGTTTTTATATTGAATATATTTACTAACATATGTGTAATTTTAATGTAATTAATAAGAACAACAACAATGAGTATATGCTCAAGTTTCTCAGAGATCATGATCTCTTTTAGAGCTTAACTCAGATGTGTAACTTATTTTTCTTTTTAATTTGGTATCAATCAACATGTTAATTTTTTTGCTATTTAACTTGATTTGATTGCATAATTTCAAGAGGAGTAACAGGATCTCATTAGAGATCACAAAAAGTTTTAGATCTTATGCATCAACCATCGAATATCGAGTCACATTTGCATTCGATGCACGGTACTTGACTCAAATGGGTAATTTATTTTTCTTTTTAATTTGGTGTTAGTCAACATGTTACTTTTTTTTTTGTACTTAACTTGATTTAATTGCAATAACTTCAAGAGGAATAACAAGATTTCATCGGAGATTACAAAGTTTTAGATTTTATGCATCGACCATCGAGTATCGATGGTCACATTAGCATCGTGAGGGTATGGCTCGGTGCCTGTGGCCTCTTGTGCACGTGGTAGTGACTTGGAGATTATTTGCCTAGTGGTCTTGTAGTTGGTGCGTAGGGTTATTGAGTGTCAGACTCGTGGTTGTGCACACTCACTGGTGACCCGTAGATACGTGCATGAGTTCTTCCTTTGGTTTGCAACTAGTTAAGGACGTCTTACCTCTATCTCTGTCTTGAGAGCACAATGAAGAGGAGGCAAGAGGACGAGGATGACTCGAGAGCCTTCTTCTCATTCTCTTTCTTCTTTGGCTTCTTCTTCTTCTTCTTCTTTCTTCTCCTTTTTTTTATAAAATAGGAGAGAGAGAGAGAGGGAGAGAGGCAAGGATGGAGAGAGGGCGACAAAGGGGGTGTCGTCGTCACCTGTGCTGCTGTCATCACCATTGGGTGGAGAAGAAGAGGAGGAGGAGATTCGAGCATGCTGAGGAGGAGAGACTGAGGGGATGTGTCGTCGTCGTCATCATCGTTGGAGGTACACATGTGATGACCCAAATCTGTGATGGCAAATTTGACGTGTTGTGGTCCGTAAATATGTGGGACCGAGGGAAGGAAATAATGCTAAATGCAATTGTGTTGCCCGTGACCCCAAAACTTGTGATTTATTTCAAGAAAATGTATGCCCAAGATATTTTCCCTTTCTTTTGTGACGTTAGAGTAAAATTTGCGTGAAAATTGTAGGAAAGATGTTGGGCTCCATGTATAGAGAGTGGGAGGGTGGCGTGTAGGGGCATGCATGCACAATAAATAAATAAATAAAGGAGATGGAAGCACGAGAAGGAAGCAGGAAGAGAGGAGGAAAGAAAGAAAGAAGAATAAGGAAGAAGTAGGGAGAGAGAGAGAGAGATGGGAGAGAAACTGAGAGTGAGAGGGATAGTGGATTTTCGATGGTTTTTCAAATGGATTTTTAGAGCTGTTTTTGGGTTCTCTTGCATCAATCTTGTATATCTTGAATTATGGGTGTTAGATTTGAGTGACTTTTGTTCCATGTGGTGGTGCACTTAGAATCTTCGTTTCAGTATGTTGTATGAAATTTTTTGTGGCTTGTAGTAGAATCAATGAAGCTCACAAGTTCAACAACCTTGCTAGTTTTCTACACTGAATGCAGAACCTAGGGCGCACCAAGCTGGTGCACATACTAAGTGCATCTGGGCTTGGCAATGTAGCCAACTCAGGTTAGTAAAGGGGCCTTTAAATGTTTACATGCGTGATTTGATTGCCTAGTTTGGTAAATGTGTATGATAAGAAAATGTTTTGAAAACACAAAATTCCCACTAAGTTACAGTTTAGTATAAAAGACCATAAGACATAGAGATACTAAATCCTTTCCTTATATAACTTGGATCGACTTAAAGATTCATGTTTAACTCTAGGATTAGATGGTGGTCCTTAGCTTTTATATTGGCATTTTAGTCTGTGTGCGTTATACCTACTTACTTTTTAGTCACTGAGTTTAGTGGAATTTACTATTTGGTCCCTAAACTTTGTTGAAATTACCTTTTAGACCTTAAGTTTTATTTAAATTACATTTAAACCCTTAGAGTCTTGTTTTAATAATTTTTTTAATATGTTCAAGGTCATACTAAACTCATAGACAACCATGGCATAATAATGATTAGAATAATCATTATAATGGTCTAGGGAATGCTTAAAATGAACTAGCCAGATTACACTTAGTTTGTAATTGAATTTAAAAAATTATATGTCCTAGAAATGCTAGGTTTTTCCTCTCAATGGTTTAAATGGACTTTAGAATTAATGTTTGACTTTAGGATCAGATGTTGATTAGTTTCTAGTATGGTGCACTAAATTTAAGATTTAGTAGCATTGCTTAGGTATAGTTTGTATTGGTGTTTGGTTTTGTAAGTCACTAGGGACTTCGAGATCATTGTTTGATTTCTATGTGGTCCTATAAGGTAAGTTTTATACCCTAAAGATGTTAATTGTTGTCCTCTCTGGGATTTCAAATGATTTTCCAAAGCTTCTAAAAAGATATGAATGTTCTTTGAAAGTGGTCTTCCAAAGGATTTGGGAAAAGAAAATGGTTTAGAGTTTGTAGTTTTCATTAAAGCTTTTCTAAGCAGTATTTGGTATGGTGTTTTGTGGTATTTTGAGAAATGATTAAAAATGTTTTTGAAATGGTTTTCCAAAAAGAATTTTGAAAAAAAGAAAATGCATAGCTTTGCAATGGTTTTGGAAAGAATTTTTCGTGGTTTTCTGCTTATGGTGGATCAACATACTAGACGATCGTATTGGCGGGACCAAGGGTTGTTGGCCGCATTTTTGGTTGGTCGGGCACAATGCCTAGGTTGAGGTCTTGAGATCAAGAGGTTGAGGTAAGTGTTTGTCAAATTCTAAAGGTATGATACTCCTGAATTATCGTTCATGAGGCCAAGACTAAGGATCACAAGTTGAGGAGCCGACTAAACTTGAAGGTATGACACTCCATTTGTTCCGAGTGTCAAAGACCTAGGGTACTGACGGGACCTAATGCATCGTGACAACAGATCTAAGGAGTATTAAATCTTTGGGTAGCTACATGATGTGCCGTACAGTTCAGGTACCAAGATTGTGACTTGTAGTGGTACGACAGGGCCTCGAGGTAAGAGAGACTTGGGTTTTTCCTTAGTACCAGTGCTGACTAGGTATGGGGTAGGAGGTCTCAAGTGCCTACGGACCAAGGGGAATTAGAGGATGCACCCCATGTGTGTGTATTATATGAGTTATTGTGAGACTTGTGGGTCGAGGCGGTTGGACTTCTACACAGGGTGGTTTACCATAACAGCGCACTTGAGAGAAGCAAGAGTCTTCAGCAGTTGCTTGTGGTCGATGTCAGTTGCTTGACGTTGAGCAGCACGACACGTTTTGGAGGATCTTGCTGAGGAGGTAAGGGCACCAGGATGGGTAGGCTGCAACTGTCCATGGCAGTGTAGTGGATTTGGGGTTCTTGTCCCTAACGACTATTTGTGGCCAATGCTTGTTGAGCTTGCTATTTTGTTGCGCCCGTGAGTAGTGCTGTGGTTTACTTGAGATATAGATTTGTGCTATTTTTTGAGATATGGATTGTATGAGATTTTGGAACAGAGGCTCTATGTTTGATATAGTTTCAGTGGGTATGAGTGGCTTTGGACTTGATTTGGCAAAAGTAGCCATTTCAAGTATGCAGAAAGGTTTCAAAAAACATGCATATGGTTTTACAAAAAGAGAAAGAAAATGGTTTCAAAGGCATAGTTTTAAAGAGATTTATTGCTTACTCGACAATAGTAAATTGTCAATTGTAGTGTTGTGGCATTCACGAGAGATGCTAGAGTTCTGTGTATTTTAGGTGAGGTGTGTGCTGAGTGGCCTTTCAGTGGTCACTCATGTATGTTTGTTTTAATGTTTTCTGTAGCTACAGGATAGGAGTAGGAGCTAATTAGTGCATATAAAGATAAAGTTACCCGAACACACATCAAACGTTTTGGGTAAGTGAGTAATTTAATTTATTTTAGTTAATAGTTCTTTAAGTTATATTGTTTATTATTAGATTTAGTTTCATAGCTAATGTAATTGGGAAAAAATGTAGCTAAGTTGAGAGATAATGATTTGGGGTTTGTTACAACACACTCCTTTGATACCTTTTTTTAATGCCTACTTTGATTGTAAAAGCATGATAATGTGAATTGTGGTGCATAGATGCTAGGATTGATTTTTAGTGGCTTACTATAGGGTGAATAGTGCTTTTTGGCTTTGATTTGTGATTTCTTGGGCTACAAGCAATGGATCTTGATGATTCTTGTCCTAAATTGTAGAGTTCGATGAGATCTTCAATTTGGTATGTGATTTGTGTATTTTGGTTGGCTATGCAAGGATAGTCCGCATTCGCACCTTCTGGCGTCGTTTTAGGTTCTCTGCGAAGCTTTTGGTCTGACTTTTTGGGGTCGTCCATGGGTTCCTTGTGCAAGTACCTCCAGCATGTTGCATGTGCAGGTTGATTCTACGGTTTTGGGTCCAATTCAGGCCCATTTTAGTGATTGTTGGCCCAGATTTTGATGGTTTAGATATTGTTAGATAATATGCTAACCTTGTAGATAATTATGGCATAACAATGATTAGGAAAATCATTAGATTAGTTTTAAGGAATGTCTAAAATGAATTAGCAAGATTTCACTTGAGCTATGGTTAGAATAAAAAACTATAGAACTTAGAAATACTAAGTTCTCTCTTAAACGATTCAGATGGACAATAAGGATCATGTTTTTCCTTAGGATCAGTTCTTGGTGTGATTTTGGGTGTGGTACACTGAATGGAGTGTTCAATAGCACTGTTTGGGTATTTGACATTGAGCTCGCTGTGACTCATGCGAGACAAAGGCTAGTAGGTGTCTTATACATTGGCACTAGGACTTGTAAGTTAAATGAGACTGCGAGATTGTGGTTTGGCTCTTGTATGGTATCTTTTGGGTAGACTTTATACTTAGATAGTGCCTTTGCTTTTATTTTAGGTGCTTTGCTAGGGTTGCCATCGTGGGTTGAGCAAGATTCTCTAGAGCTCAGACGCTCTTAAGGTGTGGTTTTTGGACATGATAGGGGAGCTTTCTAGTTTATGTTATGAAGTGTGTTTTGAGGTGTAATTTTAAATGATTTCGAAATGGTTTTCTAAAAGAGTCTTGCATAAGAGATGCAAATATTTTGTAAAGGTTTTCCGAGGACCAAGAGACTTAAGCTCTCGGTCGGCTTCCAGGGACGAGTGATATCCTTAGAGTCGTGAGCTATTTACTTAAGGTGAGGTTTGAGTATTTTGCGATTTTGAGGGACCAAGAGACTAATGTTCTCAACCAACCTTTAGGAATAGGTGATACCCCTAAGGTTGTGAGCTGTTTGCTTAAGGTTCACGTGGTTTTGCTGGTGTTTGTGGTTTGTGGTGTAAGGTGTTGATTAGAATTGAGAGACCGAGGTTGAGTTTTGTGTGACCAAGAAACCAAGGATGAGGCCTAATGAGGACATTGAGAAGGTGTACCCTATGATTTGTTTTAAGAGAGGACAACTTGTCTAGGTGTAAGGTGAGTAGGCTTTCCTGGTGTATGGTTAGCCTTTTGAGGGTTCCTCAGGTAGAGAGACGTCGTGATGAACAAACTTTTTCATAGGATGGTTGTCCATGGTAGTGTAGTGTACTTTTGAGGTTACTTATGGCTAGTGTTGGTTGCTTGGTACTGCACAACACGTCACATTATTGTTGTTTGTTTGTAGTGTTTGCACCTATGTGGCGTTTTGGTTGTGCCAGAGTGGCATCGTGGTTGTGCCTATGTGGCATGGTGGTTTTGCTAAACCCTAGTTTAAGAAATCAGACTCTAGTCTAAAGTAGACCGTGGTTCTCAGAGCAGTGGCTTTGAATTAGGTGTTGCTTTTACTGTGGTGGGCATTCTGGATGCAATAGAGAGTACTTAAACACCATTGGTTGTCTGGTCCACATAGAGAATGCATAGAATCAAATTGTGTGGTTTTTAGTGTATTTGATGTGATTTTGGATTTGACTTGATAAGAGTAGCCATTTCAAGTGTACATAAAGAATTTTGAAAAAGCATACATATGATTTTGAAAGGAAAAGGGAAAATTGATTTTAAAGACATGTTTTAAAGGTTTTGCTGCTTGCTAGGCAATAGTGAGTTGTCCTGTTGTGGTTGTGTGGCATTCAAGTGAGATGCCTGGGGTTTGGTTGTTCCTTGTCGTAGTTCGCTAAGTTGTGTAGTGTGTGTTAGGTGGGATGTGTGTTGGGTGACCATTTTGAGTGGTCACTCATGTATGCTTTTATTCTGGTGTTTTCACATGTGCAGGATTAGGAGTTGTTGGTTTTGTTAGTGCACATATGATGAAGTCATACTACCACACATCAGAGGTTTTTGAGTAAGTGAGCTATGTAGTCTTATTTCAGTTAATTTAGCTGCTTATTTTTATTGATTATGTTTAGATTTAGTTTTAGTGTTAATAATAAAAATATTAAAAAAAATAAAAATGTAGTTAAGTTTGAGAGGTAGCGACTAGACGATCGTTACAGATAATGAGTGTGGATGTGTAGATTTTACTGAGAGATTGGGCAAGTATCACTTTATAAAGAAGATAGTAGTAGTAGTTCTTGGTGAATATCATTCTTTTTGTTTTCCATTGAATGTTTGATATATTTTTTTTAACTTAGGGCCCGTTTGGAATCTCTTAGTTGTAGAAGTGAGATTTTGCATTTTTTTCTAGAAATTGGCTTTTGAAAGGTTGAAGTAAGAATTTAGACTGTAGGTGACTTCTAAAATCCTATTTGGTAAATAAATGTCCATGAGTAGAAATTAGATTCTACCAATGTTTAAATTACATATTTATCCTCTTCGTTTCTTTTCTTCCTCCTCTCCCTTCTCCTTTCCTGTGCTCAACGAAAAACCCTATTCCTTTTTTTGCTATCCTTCCTCTTCCTCTCCCTTTCTCCTTCCTGTGTCAAACCCAAAAATCTTTTATTTTCTTCCCTTCTCCTCTTCTTTTTCCTTTCCTACGTCAAATCATATTTGGCCATTTTCCTTTCTCTCCTCTTACTCTCCATCCACCTTCGAGGCAACATTTGTCATTGTTGTCTCTCATAATCTTACATATTTACTCTCCTTTATCCTTTCCGTTGGCTCTCACAATCATGCGTCATGGGGATGAATTAAGTCTGGAGCCGTCCACCATCGTCGTCTATGTGGATAACCTCTTCGTTGCTGTGAAATCCCTCGTCGTTGCTGTAAAATTACTCGTCGTTGACATGAAGTATCTCGTCGTCGCTGTCAAATACATGATCTGTATGAATCTTATTTGTATTTTTTTTTTTTATGAATTTTAAAAATATGTACATAGTTGTAGTGAAATGTAGGAACACATTATTGAAAAACTCCACTTTTTTTTTGCACATGTAGGAACATATTTTTTTTGCTTTGTTTTTAATGAATTAAAAAAAATGTTCAAAGTTCACTAAGGTTTTTAGTATTCACGTTTATTTCCGTCTCAAACAAGCCCACATACTAAACAAGCATATCCTCTACTTTGCCTTTTTTTTGTTAGCAGACACAAGCCAATCCTCCTAATCTCCCCAACACTAAAGAACGCATTCCACCCATGCCCACAAGTTCATCTTGCAATCTTCTTTAATCCTCCCATGTACCAAGATTGTGAATTGTCCACTTTTTGTTGGGCCTAGCCAATCCTTCCCTACTTGTTGTCTACTTATCTTTTTAATCCAAGTTTGTGAATTTTTTGTTTCATAATTGCATTGAGGGAGAAAGGGGATGTAGTTGGGAGTACATGATCAAATTGAAATGAAAATGAAGAAGAAAATACCATTAAAATGAATTTAAAAGTCGTCAAAGTTCACAAGATGAAATAAAACTTGATGAGCATATACCATGTTCGAGTGATACAGATATATATTTGCAGAAATGATATAAAGAAGGTGATCACAGTTCTCATGACGAATTAATTGAAAGCGAGGGATCCATCTAGGATTGGTCGAATGGTGATATTATGTTGATTCAAATTTTTCAACATTTGAAGTATCACCTATGTAGTTCTGTTGTGACTTTGTCATTACTGTTGACATTTGCTCAAGCTTTAATTAATAGAATTTATCTTTTGCAATGGTGATACATCATAATGAAAACTGTTGCACAATGTGCTTAATCTGTATTGCTTAATTTATCAAACCATCACTTTAGTAACTTACTTGCTTGATTCAATGTGCGCAATCTGTATTGCAACTTTACATATGTTTTTTTCAGTTCTTTATACTAATATCCAGTAAGAGACCAGCAGCAAGCTCAATTCCTAACAGATTAGTTCATCTCAAGAGCTAACAAAATTGTCAGCCTATGCATTAAAGGGTTAATGATATTTTTCATTCATATTTTCATGAATCCTTGAGAGTCGTCTGTGGATTGGATTTTCAAATTAAAAGAAAAGGATCAAAAACTAAATATAAACTGCAGATTATGTATAATGATGTCTCTGATACAAGTGCAATAACCACCACTAGACGATCTTTGACTGTCGTCAAGAAAATAGGAAGGAAATTTTTTATGAAGAAACATGTAAACTAGCTAACAGGTAGACAATCTATCAAATCATATGTGAAGGAAATTTTTTATGTGTCATATATCAACTTAAAGAGAACTGAATAAATTTCAATGGAGTACCATAGATTATTTCTATACATGGGGATGTTTGCAACTTGCATTAGTAAATTATTATGTTTTTGCCTAACATGCTTGTATATATATATATATGCTCTTGGCCTTTTCGTGGGGAGTTTAAAACGAGAGTACAGCAACCCACTCTATCTTTATATTGCTCCTGGCCATTTCGTGGTTGATTCATATGAGAGTACAGCAACCTGTTCTATCTGTGGGAAGAGGTTTGAAACTACAGAAGTTTAAAATGACAAGGCACCATATTGGAATTTAAAATTGACCGGCAATAAGTTTTTCAAGACACCATATTGATTTGGAATGACAAGGCACCAAATTGATATAACAATAAAATTTCAAGAAACCTGTTTAACAATTTGGTACAATAAAATTTCAAGAAAGTCCATAGCATGCATATAAAGCTCATTGCTGCAGTCACATCCAGTACAATAAAATTTCAAGAAAGTCCACAGCATCCATGTAAAGATCATTGCTGTAGTCGCATCCAGTACAATAAATTTCAACAATTTGGTTCCATTTCCTTCAGGTCTTGCCCTGGGATACAATCCTAGCTCTCGTTGCTGCAGTCACATCCCTTTCTTTTCAAAATCGATCCTCTTATATCAGTGATTTATTAGGAAGAGGCCACTGTCAATCTAGTACAAGTGAAGAAACTAGTACTAGCTCATGGAACTGCAAACCATTGAATCACAACGATTTAATAGACTTGCTAGTTAATAAATACCCAATTGGAACCAGAAACTCCATAGCATGTAGATAAAGTTCATTAAAATGATCAGATAAAGCATAGATACAGTACTTTTGATATAAAGCTCATTAATCCCAAGATAGTTATTGGATTTCTCATAGCATCAACATGAAAGAATTTTCTCGTAGTACTTTTTGACATAAATATTTCAGTCCACAAGGCAAAAATATTTTAACTATTGCATAAGTTTAGCATTAGTTTAAACATGAAAGAAAGTTAAACAAATTGATCCCATAAATAGTCTAGTCTCATAAATATCTTAAACTACAAAATGATCAAATGTATTATTCAAAGAATATGCTCGTTCACTCCAACTTCCTTAGAATCCACATTTTCTTGCCCTTTGAACCTGAAAGGACACAAAATAACTGTCTTGTGGCTAACTTCCTAAATTTACCATACCTAAAATCTCATTGCTCAGAGTCAAACTCTATAAAAGTCTCATTTCATAAGGAAATGCATTTTGCAATAGAACAGTTATCTTATTCTTGTTTCTGTGATGCAATCAGTTCATTCTTAGTTGCAATCAATTCACATTTCTTCTTGTATGCCGTTGCCACCCTAATCAAACATCTCTCAAGTCTTGTCACTACAGATATCTTTTGTTTCTTGTTAGGAATTAATGTAGTTGTTTTACTCGACAGTGTATCTTTTAATGGTGGTTCTTGACCAATTGAGCTAGACCCTTCGCAATTACCTTTGTCTATTCTAGTTTGTAGGAAATTAATAAATCCACCCATAGTATCCACTATTTCCTTATCTAAATCAACAAATGGAGGAGGCATAACACTTGGGATGTAAATATCTCCACTTGTGGTAACAAAACCTGCAAATAATTAGTCCAATTTATCTATATGGACCATAGAGCTAGGTCTACTTTAACTTTTCAATCTTTAAAAATCTCTATGAAAAAAATGACACAATATGAAATTAATATTTACATCTAAATAAATTAACCAAGAAACATTTTGCAATAAAACTCACTTTGAAAAAATCAATCCATTGATCATCTGTGAAACAAAATATTTTCTTCTCTTCAGACCAACCTTTTCCTATCTAATTCTCTAAAAACCAGTTCTATTAGTCTTTTTTCAATGAATATCAATGATTCTTTAGTTGTACTTTATTATAGGATACATTGGTTCTTTCGTTAAACTTCCTATTCAAATTTTCATATTCTTTTTTGTTTAAAATAGAACTTGGCTTATTCCCTAAAGCTGCCTCTTCTAAGCAAATGTTAATGAAATAAGACACCCTATAATCATTCCATGAAGTCTCTTGTTTTCTATTTGGGTCCTTTTCTTTAACTTGTTTATTTTTTTTCCCTTTCCCATTGTACTTGGAGACATTTCAATGGAATCTTCCATGTTAAGTGACTCAACAAGCGAGGAAAGCACGATGGCATTTTGCAGATCAGTTGGTTCCATTATCTTTTGCAACACAAAAAGAAATATTCAACATTGAAATGAAATCATCAAACAAAAATAATTGCAAATCAGAAATAATATTTAAATGCACTATTCTAATTTGAATGCCTTCCACGAGAACAAACTATTTGATCTCTAATACAATCATGAACTATTCCCATTTCAGCGTCATCAGTTGTATTTGGAGTCTCATCAATATTCTCACAACCCCCGTCATTCGTATAATTATCATTCACATAATAATTTTCATCTTCGAATGCTTTTAGGATTTCATCATTATATCTTTGTTCCATGATGAAGTTATGTATGACCATTGAGGCAACTACGATCTTCACTTATGTTGGATACGAATAAGGAACCATTAAGTTAAGAATGTTCCAATACTTCTTAAGATCTCAAAGCATTGTTCTATGACATTCGACAATGAAGAATGCAACATATTAAACTGCTCTTCACTTCCACAGGGAGCAATAGCTTGATACTCCGGTATATGGTATCTTGTACTCTGATAAGGAGATAAAAAATCTTTTTTATTAGGATATCCAATATCAACTATGTAGTATTTGTTTGTGTAGTAAATTATTTGAATGTAAGTAATTAAGGAATTAAACAAACAAAATAATGTGAACAAATAAAAATCATATTGTAACATATGTGTATCCTTTGATGGAAATGGAAAATTATTGTTCGGGTCATACATTACATGATTCAATACTTTACAGTTGTGTGCAGTACCCTCTCAGCTTGCAGAAACGAAAGTGAATCTCATATTGAAGTCACACACAACAAGAATATTTTGTGTGCACCGTTTTGGATTCCTTCCACTTTTAAAGGTTAATTGTCATTCTTTTGGAGAAAGTACATGAATTTAGGTACCATCAATCACTCCAATACAAACTTTGAAAAAAGGGTAATACTTTTCACTTGCATAATTTATAATATGTTGTGGGATTATGTACATATTTTCTTTTGGTCTAATCATTTTTGGAGTCCATATATATATTGCATCTAATACAGCATTCATGTACTAACTTATAGTTTCACTAGAATGTTGCATTCAACTTTGGATAGTTTGATTTTTATGTCCATGAGCAATGATTTTAAGAAATATCTTCATTTGTTCTTTAATCAAAACATTCCAAGTATTTCTTAACAGACCTTTTCCTCTAAAGATACTATATAATTGAATAAATACTTGTGGTGGTAAACGACATGCATCGAAACAAATACTATCATGTCCAATGATCACATTATGGATAATCTGACTTCCGGTGAATTGAACATTATGAACAATTATCTTCTGTAGATGATTGTCAATATAGTATCGTACACATTCCATTATACTTAATAATATAATATCGTTAAACTCTTCTTCATCTCAAAATTCTTCCCATTGATTATAATCCATGTCACACAAATTCTCGTCATCAAATGTCATTTTCACTGATTTCAAAAATAACATAAAAAGTAGTAAAGATACATATTGAATTAAACAATTACAAAACATTAAAAAATAGGGCAACACAAGTAAAAGTGCATTGAGTGACAGGATGTTGGACTCACTTCCATTGTGAGTTTATCACTATTATTCACATAAAAATTTGAGTTAGGCTTCATAAGAAAACAAGCTAATCAAACCAAGGTCAAGCCAAAAATTGAAAATGAAACACTCATAATAATATAAATTAATTTCAAAACATTACTTTTCATTCTATTAACAACAAGCTCTACAACAAGTACATGAGTACACCACAAAGGGATCATCAGATCAATCACCAAACAAAACAAAAAGAAATATCACTATGCATATAAAAAGAAGATAATTTCATTGATCATATCTAAATATTACACCATACTAATAATAATTGCGTATGTTTAGATGACAGACAAGCATCTTTATATTCTTCTTTGTAAAAACCCGAAATCAACTAAAAATGAGAACCCAAGCAAATTCTACAGTATAATTATTTAGATCATTTCATCGTCTTTCCTTTCCCCCCCAAAAAAATGTTTTAGACCATGGAAAGAAACTCATGTTGCAGTTCTGTTCTTCCACAACTTATTACTCTCGCAGACTCATTTATGCACTTGCAGGTAATTGGTAGACACCCTACAAATTTACTATACAAAAAATGCCTAAATATGTAATGGAATTTTGCATCTAAGGAAGCAGCATCCAATTTTCATCCTTGGAAAAATATTATGATATCTATCATGGAAAGTAAGATTTTCTCTAATCAAAATAAAGATGGAGATAGGAGTTCAATTATTTTTAGTTGATTTAAGGTTCTTCTTCCTTGTGTCCAGAGATAGGAGTTTAACCAAAATATGGAAACCAAAATAGAGATGGAAATGTAGCGCGAGAAATGTCTTTTTTCCCCTTTCTTTGCCAACCTCACCTACAGGATACGTTGTCGTCGTCAATGTAGAATGTGATTCAGTCGCTTTCGTCCTCGTCACCGACATTGCCATTGGGATCGACGTTGCCGCCGCAAGAGAGATGTGGGAAGAGGAGTCGGGGAAGAAGATGTGGGAAGAAGACTCGGAGAGAAGATGTGAGAAGGTTTCATTGCTGCCTAAGGTTACGAAGGAGGAAGTGAAGAAGTCGTTACGCGAAGGAAGAAGGGAAAAAAATATTAATGTTTTTTGATTATAACGTTTGATGGTATGAATGTAAATATTGATGACAAACAAAAGTAAAAAATCATAAATATTAAGGATATTAAAGTAAAGGAGACATTTTTTATGTAGGTGACTACATATAAGGAGTATATTGGTAACTTTTTATTTTTCATAAAGACATAAGGAAGAAGAAATAGCCGTATAGATATACTTATTAGATATCTATAAATACATAGTGAAATTTTCATTTAAATCAAACAACCATTAACCTTTAATCTAAAGGCCTTAAATTTCAACATGTTTTGTCAAATTTTAACCCTTA
>JAMKQA010043351.1:0-11549 GCA_024699735.1 Posidonia australis | reverse complement strand
CCTCAAACCATTCATGATTTCATCAACCACACAAGAAGATATAAATTCGTAAAGGAAACATGCTCAGAATGAAACCTTAAAACATTTAAGGCATAACTTCTCAAAACTCACAAAATTCACACAATCTAGCATGATCCTTACACATACACATCATTTAACTCATTCCCATCATTCCTACTATTTTTCTATAATTTTTCATGCATTATCTTGATTTTCATGCAAATAATCCTACCGTTAACAAAACACCAACGGTGGAAAGGGATGGGATCGCGTACCTCCGATGGCCCCCCGGTGGTCCTTCCCGCACTCCGGCGAGGCTTCTCCCACCGACGGACGACACCAAACACTCCTTCCTCAGCTACGCGCATGCCGTTCTTCCTTTCCCTCTTCCTCCTCGCAACACGGCCCTCCCGGACATGCTCGCCTCCACCTCTCCCTCTTATCTCCTCCTCCTCCCACATCAAGCCAGCCACCCATCGCGTCAGAGACGACGGCGAAGCACGGGATGCTGGTGATAGTGGCACGGGCTGGTGGAGGGTTTCTGGGGAAGAAGACGAGTGTCGCTCGGACTCGTGAATGAGAGAAGAGGAAAAGAGAAAAGAACGAGCACGCAAATCGAGGCAACTGTGCATCCTCAAACTGGACTCCACATGGATCCCAAATCACAAGCAGATACACAAAAAGCCAACAACCTCACACAACCAAGAAACAACAGATTATCCATTAATAAACCATTATACACAATATTACAAATAATTACATGGTTTATAATAAAAATGGATAATCAGGCCCAGATGTCATAGGTTATCACTACTATCTTGTTTTTGTGGATGATTATTTTCAAATATCTTGAGTGTACCTTCTGAAGGATAGACAACATGTATTTAACATTATCAAAAAACAATTTGTTGAAATAATAAATTATTTTTCTATTACTCTAAAAGTCTTTCGTACTAACAATGTCTTAGAATTTGTTCAAAATGATGTCTAAGATTATTGTGTCTCTTTGAGAATTGAATTTGCCTATATCAAAGGGGAAATGGTACTATCTTGAGGAAAATATGTTCTAGATCTTCTCTAGGAGATAGATCTCACAGGATGTAAGATTGAAAGTTCTCCTATTAATTAGATTCAAGACTTCTGGGACAGTTCTACAAGCATATATGAAGATACTGAGAGTTATAGGTGACTAATTTGGAAGCTAATTTACTTGACAGTGACATGTCTAAATATGCAGATGGGTTTCTCAATCAATTCATGTATGAACCTAAGGAGGTACATTGACAAGATATTTTACGTGTACTTACGTACATTAAAGGCACAACAAGACGATGACTGATCTATAAGAATAATAGAAATCTAGATATTGAAACTTATTTTAATTCTAGTTATGCTGGAAATTGGAGTGATAGAAAATCTAAATAAGGTTATTGTACCTATGTTGGCAGGAATCTTATAACCTGGAGGAGTAAGAAGCAAAATATTGTATCAAGGTCTAATGTAGAAGTAGAATACTGTTTCATGGTTCAAATAGCATGTGAAATGGTTTGGCTAAAATCGTTCTTGTAAGAACTTATTTTCTAGTAAAGACACCTATGTTTATACATTGCGACAATCAGGTAGTAATCGTCATTGCAAATAATCCTAGTTTTTATAAACACACTAAACATGTTGAGGTGGACTGTCATTATGTACGTGATATGGTTATGAAGGGAGTTATTTGCATACCTTATACTCCGTCTACAGAACAATTGGTTGATATCTTTACAAAAGGATTGAATGTTAAGATTTTTGATTCTTTATATAACAAGCTGAACATGGTTAATATCTATACTCCAGCTTAAATGAGAGTGTTAGTGTTAGTGTTAGTTATATGTCTTTAGATATATGGTTATCTCTTATATGGATATGATATATGAATATCTATGTAAGAGGTAAACTCTATATATATGTAACGCATATCGTTAAGAAACGAAACTTTTTATTGTTGTCTTACATTTAACAGTGTGCTTCGAGATTCATAATGTCTTGCTTTAGGTTTATAAATATGAATATTGCACTGAAGCATATCAGCTAGAATGTGGGATGGAGCTTAATGCTTATATGTAAATTCAAATGACATAATAAATGCAAGTCTACATTGAAACATGAATCATTCTTGGAGGTTAGGCAGAAAATAAAACACTATATTCTACAAAGAAATGTGTCTCTAATTTTTAATGAGTATGTTTTCTAAGTGTTATAGATGTTTTTTGGGGAATCAAGGTAAACTTGTGATATAACATCCTTTGAATTCTTCTAGGTTCCACCAGTAGCATTAGCTTCACCTCATTAATATCACCAGAATCCATGGCTACATGCATCACAAAGAAGAAAAGCATCACCTTGAGACTGTTGCCTTTTGTCCCCTTCTCATTAGCTAGTGATACTCCCACATTTTGATATTATTTTTGTTTATGGTCTATGTAGAATTAAGATTTTACTTGCTGCATTTAGGATCAAAAACAAATGAATCAATTTGCTATCTTCTGTATTTTCCAGTACATTATTGCATCTTGCCACCCACATGGAGAGCAGAAACACAACCAATTGTAGCCTATCTTTTTGTGAAGGGGAAATATCATTGTTTATGTATCCATTACTCACTGATTATGTTGTGCCACCGTTCTATATACACATCTCCATGTTTGGTACAAAAATTATCTTACACGTATGTTTCATACCATCTATGCAAATTACATCTGGTGGTTCTGCTTGGGGTTACAGTGTTTTGCCTTATTTTTTTTGACATAAAAAACATCCTCAGTGGAGATCAGTGGCGGAAAACATACCATCCTGCCAATCCAAGCCACCCCACAGAAGAATTGAGGCAATTTTGTGATGTGATAAGAGGTATCTATAATGATCCCAGGACTTATCCTGAAAATTGGTAATTTATATGTAAGCTCCCAGTGACTAGAATAACAAGCATAGGAAAATCTGATGCTTTACAGAAACTTTGTGCACATCTTTTTCCTGATTATAACATTAATATTGATTAGAAAATATTCATAAGAATCTGGTACTTTCATTTCATTTGTGAACACTGATCTTCTATTTTGACTGGAGTTGGTTCACATGGTTGTAATCAAGATTTCAATTCAGGCTGACTGGTAAACGGCCAAAAAAGGGTGGGGCCCATCTCATGCACATCTTGGGAGAGGTCAGCTTCTAATCGGCTTTTCATCAGTTGGCATGTTTTTTTCTGGTTATAATCATCCATGAAAAGTTGAGAACAAATTCCCCAATAGTCTTCCTTTCTATTGCCTCATGCAATATTTGATTTATTCATAATGTGGTTAATGTCATAATTACATTTTTAGAGGTATTGAGTGGATACCATATAAAAGTTCCTTCAAACCTGATGTCATCTGTTACGATTTGCTAATAGATGCATATGCTTATGGCCAGAAGTGCCAGTGCAAAAATGCAGAGACTGTTTACTTGAGACAATTGGAAGACAGATGTGTCCCGACTGAAGATACATAGAGACAGAAGTGGCAGTGCCAGTACAACCATCAGTCTTCTGATACGAGCTTATTGTATGTCTGGTTTGATAGAGAAGGCTGAGGAAGTTTTTACAGAAATGCTGAAGAATTGAATTACTTCTAGTATGGATTCTTAATTTTTGAAACTTTCTAGATTGTGCTTATATAGTTTACTTTTTGATCAAGTACTTGCGCTTGCAAACATTTTTTCATTTAGGTTTCTTCCTTTTTCCAGAACCTCAAACTCTTTTTCAGTATCCTATATTTTGAACTTACATAGAATGATACGAAAGAGACATTTCACAGGTACCCATGTATATAATGCATATATTGAAGGACTAATCAAAGGGAGAAATAGCAAGAAGGCATTAGAATTTTCCAAAGGATGAAGAAAGATTGGTGTCAGCCATCAACAGATACATACACAACGCTAATAAATAAATAACCATTTATCTTATATTCACTGGGCACCTTCAATGCTCTCCTTTATTGGAATTTCTCTTAGAACTTTTTAAGAAAATATATTTGTTGCAGGCAAATCAATCAACTATGGCCCTAAAGGTTTTCCATGACATGAAGTCCGAAAAATGTATACCTAATATCTGCACTTACACTGCTTTGATTAATGCCTTTGCAAGTGAAGAGCTGCAGGAAGCTGATGTGTATGCTTGTAATGCCCGTATGGAAGCTTATAGGTGTTTTTTTTTCCCACTTTCGAGAGCTACAAGAACTACTCCTCATTTTGAGTCATGTAACCTAGATGGTTTGTCTCACATGAGGTTCAAACAGCCGTGCAGGTTATCGTTATACATCTTCAGAGATTTTCTCACTCATGCAGCATATGGGCTGTGAACCAGACAGAGCATCTTACAACATTATGGCAGAAGCATAAGGAAGAGCTGGTCTTCATGAGGGTAATAAAATGACAGTTGAAGTTTTTGTTATCTTTGTAGTTCCTAAAACATGATGGAAAGTTGATTTTCTGAAGTACTGTACACATGCTGGTTTTGAGGTTCGATATTGCGTTTTGTAGTTGCTACTTGCTAAACAGTTGACAGACTTTACTATTTCTTAACTACTAGACTGAATTCAATTTTTGATAAATAGGGAGATATGGTGTTGGAAACCAGCAAGGCTATGCATCTTCTGAACCCATATATGTGAACACATGGTGGGTCAAGAAATATTAGGAAAGCACAAGTAAAAGTTGGTAAGTTTGTTAAGGGTGAACACCTAGTTAGGATCACTGCAATGAAACCAATTGGTGTCAGGGAAGTCCCCAAAATTTTTAGTATGTGTAAAATAACTGATGATTATCATTATACTTGTTGAAGTTTTAACACTTTTAGTTATGTTGACACATTCTTGGTCGTCCTTAGCAGTTATTATATTAAATCATTATGTGAAGTTTGGGATGAGAATCAAGCTTGCTCTTCTAACATCAGTTATCCTGGTTAATATTTTACCCACTTAACATTTTAATTTTTATTCTATTCTGTTTCATAATTTATTTACGATCTCTTTAGGGAAAAAGGTACATAGATACATCATAGCTCTTGTTACTAGAAATGTGAAACATTGGCTAATGTAATAGCTTTATTACAAATAGAGCTGCATGCATATCAAAGTTAGCCAGATGATATGTTCCATTTACACTGATAATAGCCTGATCATAGTATTAATCCATATTAAATAAAAGAGTTAATAATTACTTGACGAGACTTTGTACTATCTCTAATTTTCACTTTAGTACATTGTGCTTCAAAATATATCACTTTGGTACCTTGAAATTTTACCATTGATCATTTTCATACTTTTGTTAGTATGAGCGTGTTTTACAATAATTTTTAGACAAAAATATCATTGACGTTATATCTCTTATTCTTTTCCATTTTTTCCTCTTTTCTTTCCTATTTCTTCACTTTGGAACTCTAAACTTTCGTAGTTAATCACTTAAGTACTTTTGTCAGTGGAAGTAAATTTTACAATAATTTGTGGACGAAAATACCTTTAATGTTTCTTCCCCATTTTTTCCTCCTTTCTTCACTTTTTTTTTGTTAGATTGAAGTGATTTTAACAAGATTGATTATTGGTATTGTAATGTATCCATTGTATGTATTTTTCAATGGAATAAATGAATAGCTTTTATCATAAAATAATAAATGAAATGAATGAATTTTGTGCATTGTTTTTACTTTATTTTCTTGTGATTGAAGATGATAACTTCTACTGTCACAAACATTTTTAAAAAACAAGTTTTAAATATAATTCCCTATCTTAACATATAAAATTCAGAATTTTAATCCCTATCTAAATACATAGAATTCAAAATTTTAATCCCTATCTTAAACACACAGAAGTCTTAAGATAAGGATTAAAATTCTGAATTTTACATGTTAAAGTGGAGATTTAAATTCAAAACTTGATTTTTAGAATACTAGTGACAATTATCAACTTCATTGACAAGAAAATAAGATAAAATAATGCACAAAATTCATTTATTTCATTAATTGTTTTGTGACAAAACTCATTCATTGATTTAATAGAAAAATACATATATTTGATGTATTACACTATCAATCATCAATTCTGTTAAAAATCACTTCAATTTAATCCCAAAAAAAATATGATAAGAAAGGAGAAAAAATGAAAAAGCAGAAGAGACATAATATTAGAGTTATTTTTGTCCACGAATTATTGTAAAAACCCACTTCTACTAACAGAAGTGCATTGACTACGAAAGTTCAAGTACCAAAATGAAAAAAAAAAAAAGAAATTAAGAAGAATAAAGGATATAACGTCAAAAGTACTTTCATCTAAAAATAACTGTAAAAGACACAAACACTAACGAAAATATCAAAGTGATTGACCGTAAAAATTCAGGTTACTAAAATGATGTATTTTAAAGTACAGGATACTGAAGTGAAGATCAATTTACAGGATACCTTCAAGTAATTTATTCTAAATAAATCGACAAAAAATGGTAGATTATGGTGTTTATTAGTACTAAAAAAACAAAGAAATATTCCAAGAAGTTTGGATACAACGAGGAGAAGCATATTATGGTGCTTGCTCGACTGCATGGGATCCTATCCCAGAAAGTTTTTCACTTCAGGGATGCTAATATTCAAGGTTCGTTTTAAGCACAGGGGCAATGAGAAACCAAAAGGCTTAAATTGAGCTGCAAAAGGGTCTTCCAATGTTTTCCATCTCAAGCTTTTTGCCTTGAATCAACAGGAAGTAAAATTGTATGACTATGATATCAAGCAGATGGGTGACAAAGTGGCTTATTCATGTTCATTTACACCGATGGATCTGTTCAAGATTGAAAACAAATGGTTCTATGACACTAGTTATTGTCATTCAGATGATACATGTAAAAATCTTCTAGTTCTTCTTTAATCCTGTACTTTACAGATGCCCGGGCCATGTTCGAGGAGCTAAAGCGACAGGTGCTGACACCAACGATGAAGTCACACATGCTGCTCCAAAAGAGGCAACATTCCCGAATGTGAGGAGATCATGAACCAGATGCGTAAGTCTGGACTGAAGCCTGATACTTCTGCACTGAACTCAATGCTTAGTGCATACAGCAGGATGGACTGCTTATCGGAAATGGAAGAGGTCCCGAGAGTAACGGAGAATGGATCTTACACCTTGACAAACATATACGGAAGAGCAGGTTTTTTCAGCAGAATGGAAGAATTATTCCAGTCCATTTCCATGAAGAATCTCAAAGCAGACACGGTGACAAAGACGTCGAGGATTGGAGTTTATGCCAGGAAAGAAAGAAAAACAAAAAACAGTATGTGAAATGCCTAGAGATCTTTGAAGAGATGGGCCGAGTTTAGTCTTTTTTGCTTGTGTGTTTTAGAAATTGTTAAAAAAAAGTATAAACAAAGTTTTAAAAATAAATAAGACATTTGTTTAGAAGAAGTTTTATAAGTTACAACAAAACATAATTACAAAATTAATAAAAATTTATTAGACATTTTCTTCTCTCGATTCGTCATTCAAGTTCAAATTTTGAATTCAATTCGTAACATCATACTAGTCTATTAGACAAATAGAAACTTTCATTAATTAATTTGATAATTTATATCTTCTATTGCTTAAGTCTATTTTACCTGTAGAAAAAATCAACTTTGAGACCACAGTAGATATTGAAATTGTTAATAAATCTTTTGCTACACGTGAAACAATAATATATCAATATGAGTTAGTAGAGTACCAATTCAATACATTATAAATAAGTTTCTAATTCATTGTTACTTGTTGATTTATAATATTTATCTCTTTTTTCGTATCGTACTTCACATTGTAGAATTATCGTAGTTTTCTTTTATTACAGAAAGAGCGTAAGGAGCAACCATAAAAATACTACTACTATCAAATTAATTAAAATATTCGTCAAACAATTTATACAAATTGTCTTTAACTTTAGAATTAAATCAATCTACTTGATCAAGTTTATTCATATTAATAAAAAAATTCATCAATCTACCATGCAAGTAACTAATTTATGTTTAAAATCCATTATTATTGCTAAACAATACCACATTAGAAATTCAATCCAATAAGAATTATATTTTTGTTCCATTATTGCAATAATATGTTGAAAACATAGGGCAACTTTATATGATGCAAAAACAATAATTATTTTAAAAAGATTAGGTAAAACACAAAAACTAGTAGGATAATATTATTCAAACAAGTCCTTGGTAGTAGAATAAAAATATTTTAAAAATTTATAAATTATAATGCAATTATTCCAATCATCATCATTTTAAAAATCATTTGATTGTCTATTATAATACATTGTAATAAGGTTACTATAAGATAAACATAAACTTAACGTACCATATATTGAATTCCATGTATGTTTAACATCCATTTTAAATTTCCTAACTTTGACAGCATTATCTATACATAATCGTCTAAATTCTTGGAATTTTTTCATTGATGTTTAAATATATAAAATAAATGAACAAACATTTTCTACATATGGTCTAATATATTGTATAAATTCTTGTACAATTAAATTAAGAATATGACAGCTACATCTATAATGAAATAAATCACCATTTAACAAAAGTTTCAATTTTCTTTTTAATATATCTATTGTAACATTATTATTAGTAATATTATCAAAAGAAATTGTATTAACTTTATTATTTATTTTAAACTCCCTAGTAATATTTCTACAATATTTGCAATAACTTTATCAGTATGTAGATGATCAAATATTTTAAAAGTAATTATTCTTTTTTGTAAATTTCAAGTTATATGTATCCATTATGTAGTTAAACACAAGTAAAGAAAATTATTTAGACCCATGCAAACATCATTAGTTAATAATATTTTACATAATAAACCAAAAAACATTTGTATTAAAATATCCTTATCTTGAATAAATTGTTTATGTATTATACTTTAAGTTGTTTTCTAGAATAACTTTTAAATTATTGATTTACATATATTTGCATATAAGTAGCAAAATTTTTATTTTCAGAAAATATAAAAAGTTGCTTATCTTGAATTATTAATTTTGTTAAGCCATGTTTAATTTCTTCTTAGAACATTTCCAATTAATTACACCACCAAATCTTACTTGCAATTGAGCTTATTTTAAATCTATTTTTTCCTTCTAATTGATTTTTTACTTTACAATTTGATGCTTATTTAGATGACCACCCCCCCCCCACAAACCCTTTTTTTTTACAATTATGGTATTACCACAGTAATTACAATAATATACTAAGTCATCGATTAGGTCTAGAGTTAAATCTTTCCAACAAAGAATTATTCTTCTCCTAATTTTTTAAGTGGATGCGAATTAGGTTTGCGAACCTATATTTTACATGGAATTTTGAATTTGGGATGTCCTGGTTTAACAAACTAGCCATTATAACTAATTAAAATAATAAAAAATTAGAATAAAAAAAAAAGTGGAAGGTAAAGAAGTTGAGAAATTCGAGAGATTAGAATTAGGAAATTTTGTAAAGGTAAAGACAGAATGGTAGAACGATGAAGGCAAAATGGTGGAGTAATGGAGGCAGAGCATGGAAACATTAGACCGAAATCGTGGACACCGAAGTGAATGTTGAATCAAAATATATTAGACCATATGTAGCATTAGCAATATGTAGAGAGAGTACAAAAGAGTTAATAATAGGATGGTCAATGGGTTGAATCAAGCTCATCAACTCATTTAAGTTGACCCGTTAATTTAGAGTTTGGATTAAGAATTTGAACCTGTTAAAATCCATATCCTAACCCACTAACATAAAATTTTAAATGATTGGATCATAGGTGAAACATAATAACTCATCTATTAATCCGTTAGTGTTGAACGGTATTATATATTTCATATCTAAAATGATTAGATGTTGATTTATTATCATTTAAAAGCTTATAGATTCTTAAATTTGTTAAATAAATAATCTTGTAAAGTATTATAAAGTATTTTTAGGTGAAAATGATGGAATTCTATCTCTTCTATTATACAAAAATGTTAATTTTTTTGGTATAATTTTTTTATTCTTTAGATGATCATTTAACCTATTTTAAGCCGTTAGCCTGATCCTACTTATTTTTTCCAAATGGGTTGGATCAAGTTAAGAGTTGAAAAAATAAATTATCACCAAACCCATAACCAGTTAGAAAGAAACAGGTTGGATAACGAATTAACCTCCAATTTTGACTCAACCTAACCCATCAACCGTCCTAATTGAGAATGCAAAGAGTAAAGAAAAGTTATGAAGTTGTGAATAAATGACATAGAATAAGAAGTATTTACAGGAAAAGAAGAATGAAAGAGAAGTTAAAAAAAAAAAAGGGAAAAAGAGAGAGGCAATGATCTGAAAATCCAACTGTTATAGGTGGGTCAGTTGGGTCGAGGCTCGGACCAGGCTTAGCCCCTACGAGCTCGAGTCAAATGGAACTCCCGTGTGCCAGACCCTTAACCCAGCTAGTCTTAACCAGGAAAGGCGGGCTAGACCAGCCCAACCCGGGCCTCCGATGGACTATAGGCTGGGCCCAGGACTTACAACTAGCAGCCTCAAATGAAACTAATCTATTCCTGTTTAAAAATAAGAAGTACAAGCGCTCTCGAATGTTTACGACAAATTGAACCTACAAAACAAAACTCAATTGGATTCATTCAAAATATCGACACGTACATGACGTTGTAGCACAACTACAGTCAGCGTGGTGCCAATGAGATTCTTTACATGTACGATCAAGATCCAATGGTGATTAATTAGTAATTAGCAGCAAAATGCACCACCAACCCCCGCGCTTGGTTGGCGAGAGTTGCTCTTGGGGGTACGTGTCGTCTCCACGGCAACCTGTTGTTCTTCGGTGGCTTGAAGCGACCCCTCACGCCTCACCTTCGTTGTGCGGTCAATTCCTGGGCGGAGCAAGAGCGGCGGGGTGTGAGGGAGGAGATGCGGATCCCGTTGCGGGAGCGAGGAAGGGAGCAGCCGCTGTGGGTATGTATGATAAAATGGCACGGTTAATTGCAACCTATGTCCTTGTAGTCTCGGGTATTTGTAGTTCGTTCCGTTTTTCCACGTTTTATTAAACTCCAATTTTCCTCTCTTTTGTACGTGGAATCCGAGTGTGAACATTTTCCCTTTTATTGCGATATTCAAAAATTTCCGATATTCTGTTGTCGTCTTCTTGGATTTGGCTAAAGAATATGAAATCCTTGGTTCTTTTCACTTGGCTAGTCCTTAAAAATAAAAATTTGACTAAAGCAAATCTACAAAAAAGATACTGGAATGGGACACCTTTATGTACTTTTTGTCAAGTCAGCATTGAGCATAATAATCATTTGTTCCTGAATTGCTCTTTTGCCAGGAAAGTGTGGGATTTTTTCCTCACCTCACCATTATTTCCTGGACATTTATCTGTGACAGAACTTTTCATTACTATGCCAAATCTTAAATGTTACTTGCCATATGCTGGGTGGATTATGTTGGTTCAAGCCATCCTTTGGCTGATTTGGAAAGAAAGAAA
>JAMKQA010043350.1:0-14646 GCA_024699735.1 Posidonia australis | reverse complement strand
TGAAAAGCCAACATTTCATAGGTGAAATCAAGGAAGACCGATTTTATCGGGCGTACGAGGGTGCCTAACAGCTTCCTCGTGCGTAACAGGGATCCTTATCCGCATTCTGGTTTTATTTCGTAGGCTTGTCCTTTTCTTTTGTTTTTGCATGATTTTTCATGTTTTGGTTTTCCTTGTCTTCCGTAATAGATTAGGTGGCGACTCCATTTGTTTTGTGTTTTTCGACGTGATTTTGCCGACCGAATTCGCATTCATTTGCGGAATCTCCTCGCCGGCATGGTTACAGTATTTTATTTGATTTTGATTTTAATCAGGGTTTTCATTTAATTAATTTGGATTTTAAATGGTTTAAATAGATTTTATTTGATTTTTTTTTATTTAAATGTTTTATCTTGATTAATTTGAATTTTCAATGTTTAATTGAACTTTATTTGGTTTTGGTTTGCGTTTTTCGATGATTTAAGTGGGTTTTATTTTGTTTTGGTTTTTAATAGATGTTTTGGCTTAATTACTTTGAGTTTTAATATCTTAAGTGAGTTTAATTTTAGTTTGGATTTTTAATTATGGTTTTAGCTCAAATTACGTCAGAGTGGGCTTGTGTGGACATAAATGGGCTTGTGTGGAGCGAAGGTTTTGTTGGAGTTAGGGTTTAGGTAGAGTTAAGGTTTTGGTGGTTGCAACCAGAGCATCTTTCTAGAGAAACCTGCTACTAAGTGACAACAAAATCGGGGTTTCTATAGATGCCCCTCCTTGAGGGTGGTCGAGGGGACAGAGACCAATGCTCAGGGTTGATAAGACGTCCAGCCTGAGTTTACGGAAGAGTGGTATTCGTTGTGGCCCGTGAGCCACTTATTCGGTGAATACACCGAAAGTCACAACTCATGGCCCGTGCATGATGCTGATGCGAGGGATGACCCTGATGCCGGGTGATGCATGATGTGCAAGATGTAAACGATGCATGAAGACGATGCTGACGACGAGTGGGTAGCCCACCCGCCTACGCAGGGGAGTACGAGGGATTTCCCGACTCATGCCAAGGGATGCCCGGACAAGATTGTCAGGCTTGTCACACGACAAGGGGGAACTTGGCAGATGACAGACCTTTCAGCCCGAATGGAAGTATGGCTAAATATCGGACTTGTCGACCGGGGGTAGACTGATGACGAATGTCAATCGGATAGTTTGGGGTATCAGCCTGGTCTGGACAATGTGACGGTTGTCAACCGGATAGTTTGGGATATCAGCCTAAGTGATAGTTTAGGATACCAGCTTGGGTGATAGATTAGGATATTAGCCTAAGGAAAGGATATGAAAGGGGTGATAGTTTAGGTTATCAACCTAAGTGATAGTTTAAGATATCAGCCTAAGGGAAGGGCATGACAGGATATTAGACTTGTCAGCCGAAAGGGTGATAGTTTAGGTTATCAGTCTAAGTGATTGTTTAGGATATCAGTCTAAGTGATAGTTTATGATATTAGCCTAAGTGATAGTTTAGGATATCAGCCTAAGGAAAGGGAATGACTGGATATGAAACCTGACAACCGAAGGGGTGATGGTTTAGGTTATTAGCCTAAGGAAAGGGCATGATAGAATATTAGACCTATCAACCGAAGGGGTGATAGTTTAGGTTATCAGCCTAAGTGATAGTTCAGGATATCAGCTTGGGTGATAGTTTAGGATATTAGCCTAAGTGATAGTTTAGGAAATCATCCTAAATGATAGTTTAGGATATTGGCCTAAGTGATAATTTAGGAGATCAACCTAAGTGATAGTTTAAGATATAAGCCTAAATGATAGTTTAGGAAATCAGCCTAGGGAAAGGACATGATAGGATATCAAACTTGTTAGCCAACGAGGTGATAATTTAGGTTATTAGCCTAAGTGATAGTTAGGATATCAACTTAAGTGATAGTTTAAGATATCAGCCTAAATGATGGCTTAGGATATCAGCCTAGGGAAAGGGCATGATAGGATATCAAACCTGTCAGTTGAAGGAGTGATAGTTTAGGCTATCAGCCTAAGTGATAGTTTAGGATATAAGCCTAAGCGATAGTTTAGGATATCAGCCTAAATGATAGTTTAAGATATCAGCCTAAGTAATAGTTTAGGATATCAACCTAAATGATAGTTTAAGATATCAGCCTAGGAAAAGGGCATGATAGGATATCAAACCTGTCAGTCGAAGGGGTGATAGTTTAGGTTATCAACCTAAGTGATAGTTTAGGATATCAGCATAAGCGATAGTTTAGGATATCAGCATAAGTGATAATTTAGGATATCTGCCTAAACGATAGTTTAGGATATCAGCCTAGGGAAAGGGCATGATAGGATATCAAACCTGTCAGCCAAAGGGGTGATACTTTAGGTTATCAGCCTAAGTGATAGTTTAGGATATCAGCCTAAGTGATAGTTTAAGATATCAGCCTAAGCGATAGTTTAGGATATCAGCCTAAATGATAGTTTAAGATATCAGCCTAAGTGATAGCTTAGGATATCAGCCTAAGTGATAGTTTAGGATATCAGCCTAAATGATAATTTAGGATATCAACCTAAATGATAGTTTAGGATATCAGCCTAGGGAAAAGGCATGACAGGATATCAAACCTGTCAACCGAAGGGGTGATAGTTTAGGTTATTAGCCTAAGTGATAGTTAAGATATCAGCCTAAGTGTTAGTTTAGGATATTAGCCTAAGTGATAGTTTAGGATATTAGCCTAAGCGATAGTTTAGGAAATTAGCCTAAATGATAGTTTAGGATATCAGCCTAGGGATAGGGCATGACAGGACATCAAACCTGTTAGTCGAAGGTGTGATAGTTTAGGTTATCAGCCTGAGTGATAGTTCAGGATATCCGCTTGGGTGATAGTTTAGGATATCAGCCTAAGTGATAGTTTATGATATCAGCATAAGTGATAGTTGAGGATATCAGCATAGGGAAAGGGCATGATAGGATATAAAACTTGTCAGCCAAAGGGGTGATAGTTTAGGTTATCAACCTAAGGAAAGGGCATGACAGGATATCAAACCTATCAACCATAGGGGTGATAGTTTAGGTTATCAGCCTAAGTGATAGCTTCTCTGGATTCTGTTTCTCCCAAAATGATAATCTAGAGGGAAATGACTTCATCCATCCTGGAGTGAAGTCAAGGAGAATATCTTTGATCTCCGTCCTCTTGGACGCGAATCATGGAGACAAGGATAAGAATCATCCAGACTTCATCTAAAGCCTAAAGGGAGACGGAATCTAGACTTGACAAGTTGAGGCAAGTCAAACACAGGGGAGATGCAAAACCTGTCATTCAAGATTAGGTCGGTGGTAGACTCCCGGGCAGGATAATAACAAAGAAGGAAGAAGATACCGGAAGGCAGCTGACATGCCCTTGGTATCTAGAAGTGACAATAAAACTATGAAGGCTGCAGAGAGCAGATCGAGGGATGCCCAGGCAAAGTCAACATCTCCAATATCAAGAAGAACTACCACAAAAGTGTTGGAAGACAAGGATGCAGGGGTCCTGACCAACTGTTTAGTCAAAAAGGTTTGCCAAGGGTACCTTATTCACAAGTACTAGTGCACCCTAGACCATCGCTGCTGTGTGGGATATCAGTTGAGACAACAAGCGATTAGTTGCCTATGCCCAACGCCGTTGTGAATTTAGAGTGTTTGTGACATGCCAACGATGCTCCAGATCTAATACTTGACTCGCTGCAGTGTCCTACTGTAGTTGTTGCTTTGTAGGAACCATTATGTAATGAATGTCACTTCTTTATAAGAATGTGCACCTAACTATCATTTTGAAGATATGATTTGTACTAAGCATTCTCAGAACAGTCCTCCTCTCCACAAAGCAGCTTACATGCCCCTAGTCGAAGACTCTAGTTCAGTTGCATAGCAAATTGGTGTTCTATCTGGCGCCTGATACTTGACTTTTGGCAAAAGAGCAGCTGACATGCCCCTGGTATCGAACTGGCTAGACACCACTCAAGAGTATGGAGTCTTGGAAGTCCGATTGTAACTATAGTTGCACCTTGAACCATCGAAGTAATTGAGACTATCACTAGTTGAAGCAAGTGATACATTCATCTAGTGATTGGAAATATGTATACCCAACTGCCATCCAGTATTGTACTTCGAAGACAAAATGAATCGTGGTGACTAGACATAGACCTTTGATTGAGATTGCAGCCTACCTCCGACTGGTATGTCTAGACTATGTTCTGCTCAACCATGGTGTTTTGATAGTTCAATATTTCTTTGTGCTATCTTAAGACATTCTCTCGATTGTATTTGCAAAATTCTAAATTGCTGCATGGAGATCACAATCACGTTGTTGTCTTGACCAATTATCTGTATTTAACCAGAGATCAACTAATAGGTACCCTTGTTGTACATTTTAACTCTAAAGAGCAACAAAAATGCCCATGATTAAAATTCTAGTCCAGTTATTACATTCAATGTGTAATGAATTGACTGATGTATGTGTCTTGACCAAAGAACAACAGACCCACCTTTGATGAACAAAGTAGCAGATTGTGTGAGCCTGGCTAGAAAGCAGCTGACATGCCCCTGACATAAATGGTGAATGATGTTTAATGAAAACAAAAGGCATATCAGAAGATACCAAGGCAAAACAGATGCTCCTAGCATCGAGTCAGGCTGCCATAGGAAATTTTGGGCACTACTCAGGGATGTAAATACTTGAGGATTAGGTTGTAACTATAAGCACACTTTGAATCACTGAAATGGTTGTTACTGATTCTGGTTGGGGCAAGTGACAATTATTTACTGATTGGAGGTATGTATATTCTTCCACTGTACTGAGCCATACCAAGATGGCAGGATGAAATGCAATAAATCGTAGTCTACCTCAGGCTGGCATGTCAAAGCTAAGCTCTATTCTACAGCTTATTCAGCAATTGTGTTCTGATTGTAAACCTGTACTTGGTTGTGTTATCATCAGGCATTCCCCAGATAATGTTTACCACACCTGAGTTGCCGCAGAGGAGTCGCTATCGTGTTGTTGATTCTGCAAGTCCATGTAGCTCGTGCACTAATTGGTGTCCTTACTATATATGCACTTTGACCCAAGGGTAGCCGAAATGACCCAGGCTAAAAGCACTCGGCAAAATCCTATTGAACCAATCAATATTCAAGCAAAGAGATTCATCCAAGCAAAATTATGATGATTATGATTATTGTGGTGGACTCTATTAGTGCGAGCAATCAGATTAATTGTTTAAGTGTGACATTTTTGTTTGATCAAAAAATGCATGTCTTGTTGACTAGGTGTGATTTTAGTTACTTATTATCAGCAATTATTGCTTTGCTTGTTCACTGAGTTCATTTTCTGGATCACTTGCTTGCATAGTTCGATTGTTTGTTTGCCCTCAATTAGGCTGGAAAGGTGTATGCTTGTGAGAGGAGGAGGACACCTTCGACTCTATTGATGCTACAGAGACTCACAAGCCAGGGTGGCTCTTGATGGGTAGTGGTGGCGCTCAAACTCACTATAAGGTAGTGTATTGAACCTGACTCCATGCCAAACTCTTTAGGGTCCTATACCTGCTTTTTCGAGATCACCAATTTTTCTTTTACTCCCTCACAGACGTGCGGTTTCACCTTAACCTTGACTTAGAGGTAACAGGTGCCCGATCTATTCTGGAGGCCTTTGTTGCAAAATAGTGGATCAATCCCTCAAAGGTGTAATTTTACTTGGCACATACTCCAACTCCTCTCCAAGGTATGGTATGGGTAGAGCTACAGCGCACGACTCTCACTCTTGGGATGACTTCTGTCTTCACCTTCTATCTTCTCAATTCTTTTATGTCCTTGCGAATGTATGTTTTCTTTTCTGGCTCATACCCTCAGTCACTCTTAACATTTTATCTCTCTCTTGGAGGTGTAGGGTCCTTATGGAGTTTGGACATTTCGTCAGACTTTGATATATGGTGGCTCCCTCGCTAACTTGGACATCTGAGTAGCGACAACAGAGGAGAGATAACCCATTTCGACATAAATGAGCTTTTCCGATTTTCATCATCGGGCAGAACATTATTAGCAAGCAAACTATTACTTTTGTTATTCTTAATGTTTTTCAGTTTTGTGTTTTTCTTTATTTTCATCGCTTTTGCTTCTTCTATTTTTTTTGTGTTTTGACATATGGTGATGCAAAGAAACAACAAATGAAACAAAGGAAAAGGATACAGCTCCAGCCCTTATTGCCGCTGTTTTGTCAATGCCATTGGGGTTCATAGTAACTCCTAGTAGTACCATTGGAGATTGGAATCAAGGCAGGTGTGACCGAAGCCATTAAAATTGAGGCTGTCACTGTGAATATTGAATTTGCTGGTGACATTAGGACTATATCTGTTGTTGGAGTTGATATCTGCTGTGACAGCTGTCTCCTACTAGATCCAAGGTATTTGCATGTGCTGGGTCAAATCGGTGCATGGCAAACTGGCAAACTTTTGGCTAGGCTCCCCGCAAAGGAACAAGAATAAGAGTGGCACACGTGAGTGTCACCAGAAAGAACTTGGGAAAAGGCAAGAGGACGAGCAAGGTTGATGAGACCCGATGGTTTCCCCGGGAAAGAATTGGGAGAGAGAGGATAAACCCCTGAAGTTCTAGCATCCTCGGAGCTTACCAGCTCAGAAAAGGTAAGGTCATCTATTCTAAGGCGTGCACATGCAAGTGCAGGTGTGGGTGCAAGTGTATGCACTAGTGTGTGTGCTGCCTCCTGTGGGTTGACGACAATGGCTCCATTGTCAATCAAATCCTGGACAGCATTCTGGAGAGCAAAACACTTGTTCGTCGAATGTCCATGAGTGTGATGGAATTGGCAGAACAAGCTTGTCTTATACCACTTAGGAAGCAGGTCTGGTAGCAGATGAACCTCTAGTAGCTGCAGGAACGGCGTAACCCTAAGGAAGATGACACTCAACGAATCCTCGAGTGGGGTGAAGTCGCTTTCTCTATGGTGAGGTCGCCTTTGCCGTTGTTGCTGCCCTTATTGAGTTGACGCAACGTGATGTGCCAGCTCAACAGTGGTGTGTGGGTGTGTAATGCATGTAGAACTAAATGCTAGTGAGGGTACAGACATAGATGTGGGTGCTGTATCCTACGTGCCATCGACAATAGTCCCACTATCGATCAAAGTCTGAATGACATCCCGCAGAGTGTGGCAATTATCAATCGAATGCCTCGAGGCTCAATGATAATCATAGTATGCGCTCGCATCGTACCACGGAGGAAGTGGAGTTGGTGGAGGACACGGATCTAGGAGTTTCAAAAGTGACGCAACCTGAGGAAAAACAGCACTCAGCGACTCACCCAGTGGTGTCTAGTCACTTTCAACGCGACGGCCTTGCTTCCGCTTAGGTTGCTATCCTTACCGAACCAATGCGACGTGATGCACTGGCTTGACAGTGGAAAGTGTGTGTATAGTGTGTAATGATGATCTATGTGTTGGGACTTGAACCTGATGCTGAGGTGGGCAGTGAGCATCCTGTGCTGTGTGTGGTGTTGAGCACGCAACAACTGTGGCACAGATACAGCTCCAAGCGACGGACTTGAGAAATGTTGTATTCTCCCACAACTAATGGGTTGGTCCTTAAGTGACTGTGATGCATGCTATGACAAGTGCAATTGTGGTGCAAGAGGTAGAGATAACACCCCCATCGTAGGAGTAGTGTATAGCTGGGGCGATGGTACAGGCGATAGTGTAGTGGGGTGAGCCTGCAGTGCTATAGTGGTCTACACTAGAACCTTAGGAGCTGAAAGAGGACTCTTAATAGGATCAAAAGAAAGAGCCATGTGCTCAAGCCTTTGGGCCAATGTTCTCAAGTACTGAGCCGGAGTGGCCGAAGGCCCATCAAAGGATAGGTCAGAAGGCGAGAGTGGAACAATAGTGGTCCCTAAAACAGACGCAACCACAGCTAGTTGTACTCCTGAAACTGGAGGGCCCAGGAGATAGGGTGCAGCTGGCAAAACTTCTGGGACCTGTGAGGTAGTCACTGCAATCGACTCGGTGACAGGCCCTAGATCGGATTGTGTCTATCGCTATCCCAGCGAAGGAGGTAGGGATCCTCCATGATTCCCAAATCAGGACGCATGGTGGGAAGAAGAAGCAACCAAAGTGAAAGGAGGATCTGAATGTGGACCCCCGTCAAAACAATAACTGGAGGCTTGCAGGTCTACAGGGCCATGGCTAGCCGTAAGTGAATATGAATGTGGTTGTGGCAAAAGACAAACGCACGAGCTCTAAAACAAACTACTGTCAAAAGTGACCAATAGCTTTGGAAAAAGCAAGAGAAAACAACCACGAGAGGCCGCCCGCAACGGAGACACCCGAGCTCCTAGCTGAGGACCTTGCAACAAGCTACCTGTGGCGAACAGGCAAGAGAAATAGGCATCAGAACCTGAACGGCGACACAAAGACAAATGCACGTTATTAAAGTGGCATGTAGTGGCACACAATGCAGATGAATGTCCTAAAGTGCACTCTCTCACCATGCCTGGGGTTGACCACACAAGAGGTACTCATGAGTTTAGGTTTTGACTCTACTCATAGAAGTATGGTTCCCATTCTAAATCCTAACCAAAGCGTAGGTAGTGAACGAGTGGTGCATTGGTGGCCTCGTTTCCTACAATAGCATGGAGTTGTACCATCTACACCGACACGATCCCGGACAAGGGGAACAAAGTAGCAACACGCCCTACGCCAAAGCTATAGAACAGGCTACTAGAATTGTCCTTCACAAACTATAGGTGGACTCAGTGGAGAAGATGCATACCCTATATGATCAATCATGCAATATGCTTTTGTGTCTTTTACTTGCATTTTATTAACCAGAGGGGGAAAAGAGTTTGAATTGGTCTCTAGTTTTGCTTTATTAATTGTTTCTCTGAGTTTGTGTGTTTTATTTTTAAACCGAAAGGGGCAAGCAAACATGTCTCTACTCTCCTAATCATATCAAACGTGAAAGCAGAAGAAAACACACAATTAATGCACACAAGCAAGCAAATAATAAGCAAAAGGCATAATCATGGCATGTGCGAGTGTCGTGGTATCTTGATCGTGAAAAGAAAACATCCATCAAATCAAAAGGCAAGATATATAGCATGTAAGTGCAGTGACAGAGAAAATGTGTAAAAGAAAGTGTGAAAGGCACGCTAAATAAGCAAATAAGTTGACATGTGAAGCCAAAGCCTTAGAAGCAAGCGAAAAGTGACTAACCTGATAGCCAGAATCTGCTATTTCCCCAATGGAGTCGCCGGTTTTGTGACCATGTCCATCCGAGAATCTTGGCGCAGAGTTGCACTAGAGTGAGGAGACCACAGCGATGCTAGGATGGCAAAGGTGCAAGATAAAATAAAACGAAATACTAGAGTCGCCACCTAGTCTTTTAAGGAAAAGACGAGGAAAACCACAAACAAACCACAAAAAGATGAATGCATGTGACGCAAATTTAAAAGGCAGATGTCTACAAACCAGAGGATGGATAAGGATTCCTATTACGCACAGGGAAGGTATTAGGCACTCCTGTACGCCCGAGAAACTCAGTCTTTCTAGTCTAATTCGCTTGCTAAAGGTTGAATGAATGCTTGCTAAGCCTAGATTGTGCTCTAATCCTACTAATACGAATGCCTAGTCATGACTAGATCGATGTGCAAGACGTATGCAAAAATTGCAGAGAAACCCACACGAAATGACAGAATAATGAAACATGGAACGACAATGGAAATCACATGAAATGATAATGTTTCTGAAGAAAATGATCCAGGAAACCATACCGACATCAAGAGAATCAAAAATGTGATTGACCCAAATAATCGAAATCGTATAAATGTCATGGAAATCAAGATAGAAAATTGCAAAGAAGCCCACATAAAACGGCCAAACAGTGATATGAAGAAAATAACATGAAATGACGATTTTTATAGAAAGAATAATCTGAGAAACCATACTGATCTCAAGAGAATTAAAAATAGGATCAACTCAAATCGTCGAAATCAAGAAAAATGTCATAAAAATCAGCAAGGGGAAAATAACCGCAATTGGGCCAATGTGGGCCTTTAGGTCAATTAATGTATGTCCTCAGGCAAGGAAATCCAAATTAAATCGAAAATCCAAAATACAGAATAAGGGGAATCAAATCAAATGTCAAGTGAACGAATTTGAAAACTGATCTGAGAAAAATCCACAGAACAACACATAGAATGCAAGCTTATTCAAAATAGATGAAACGATATGCAAGTGTAATGGAAACTATGCACAAATGCATGAAAATGTACCTGAATATGTAAAGGATGTTGAGGAATGATTAAGACATGACCCAGTGCAAAAAACGATATGCAAGTGTAATGGAAACTATGCACAAATGCATGAAAATGTACCTGAATATGTAAAGGATGTTGAGGAATGATTAAGACATGACCCAGTGCAAAAAATAACATGCATGTGCATGAATTAATGGCACAGGGGCAATTTGGTAATTTCCATGGCCAAATGTGATAAATTTGTGCATGTGCACGATGCATGGTCTATTGTATGCAAAATGTATATAAAATGTCAGGAAAATGATATTTACAAGAAAACTTGATGGAAACAAGGTATTAAATACAAGAAAATAATGTGAACATGGTAAAGGACAAGTGTAGGGACCAAAGTGCAAAATATACAAAGGAATAGCAAATCCACTTGGAAAACTTCACAAAAGTCAGAGAACAGATGACTATCAAATGAATTGAGGTGAAAATACATTTTGGTGAGAAGTGGATGTTGAAAAATCACATATTTGCAATGTGAAGAAATCTAGGGACTAAAATGCAAAACCCACAAAAAGATGGCAATCATGGTTGAAAACTATCCAAAAACTTTCATGCTAAATTTCAAATCATGGATTAACATAAAAATGTGGCATTAAGATGTGAGATGTATGAAAATTGTATTTTAGTAATTTTATGAAAGTTTAAGGTTTCATGTGCAAAATTTACATAAGATGTACAAATGTGACCAAAATATGAAATCAAAGATCATTTTACATTGCAAACATGATTTTTAAATGACAACTATATTTAAGTGCAAAATTACAAATAAAAAAAGTGAAAAATGTGTGTGAAAACAATTAAAATCCTAATTAATGAATTTAAAACTAGACTAAGGGCCTAGAAGCAAATTTCCTACACTCAATAACTGTATTTCATGAATTCAAGGCTTTCATGCAAAGTTCCAGGGTTTAAATGTGACGAAAATTAGACTTTTTATGATAATCAAAGCGATTATAAAGTCTTTTAGGGTTGAGAATGCAAGTTTCACAAGGAAAAATTCATTTTAAAAAGCTTTGGGGTCATGATGCAAATTTTTAGGACTTAGTTGCAAAGAAACATGATTTTAGGGGCTTAAGTGTGAAGAAATAAATATTAATGCATTAATCATGAAGAAAATAAAACATGCAAGGGACCATATGCAATTTTTACAAAAATAATAAAAGAAATAAAAGTTATTTAAAACTACAGGGGTTTAAACACAAAAAATAGGACCTAAAAGTAATGATCTAAGGGCCTACATGTAAAAAACTAAAACTAAAGGACCTAATCTAAGTCCCTTCCCTTCGAAGTTCAACGGTGCTCCGATTGCCGGTGAGGGCTTCGACGGTTCTCTAACAGCGGCACAATGGCGGAGGGGCTCCAACGATGGTCCAGGAAGCTAGAGGGAGGCACGACGAGGCTCTCTAGCGCATCGAATAAGGCTAAGGCACCTTGGTATGCTCCCCCCACCACTAGCTCTGGTGATGGGTCGTCAACGTCGGAGAAGACGACAACGAGATGGTTGGAGGTGGAGTAGTCACTGGGACGGCATGGCGGCAGGCGGAGGACCTCCAAGGCAACACGTCAGATCTTCCAAAGGCATCGGCGAGGACTGGGGTGGCCTGAGGTATTCCACCCATCTCTAATGCCAACGATAGACATAGCGGAGGTAGGGGCGTAGCTCTAGGGTCAGGAATGGCGGCGTGGCTGCGTGGAGAGATCCCTGGTGACGAGGCAGAGCTTCTTGATGCGGTGATGTGAGGCGGGAGTGTTCAAAGGGCTCTGGTGGATTCCACGTCGAGGGTCGACTGTCGGCAGGCTGCAGTGGTGCCCTTCGACACAGGAGGCCAAAGGAATCCCCTCCTGGGCAATGGAAGCTCAGGGAGGAGAAGGAGGAAGAGGGAGGAGAGGACCCAAGGGCCTCTTCTCGTCCTAGGAGGCCAATGGCCTCACTGGTGGTGGTGAACTCACCACCGAAGGAAGGGGAAGATGGTGGACAAGGTGTATCTCTATCGAGACTCGATCCAGGGGGATTTAAATGGGCTAGATTGAGCTAAAGGACAATGATTCGAAGCCAAAAAAAGGAGTTACCTGAGTGGAGCCTCTGTCCGTTCTAGCGAGTGACGACGGCGCTCCTCTAGATGATTGGCCAAGCGACGGTGGTTGGGGCTTCTAGGGCTATAAAAGGCTGGAGGAGAAACTCTTGATGTGGAGGGGATTGCAGGGTTTCTGGGGTTCTAATGGGGTTTTCTCTATGGGTTTGAAAAGTTGTCCCAGGGCTTATCGACGACAAGGGGTTTACTCCAACGGAGCTCTCCCACGCCGTCAATCCCCTCTCCAATGGCTGGGTGTCGTTGGAATTGGCTGAACTAGAAGAGGGCTGGCCGGAGATCATGGGGGTCGAGGAGATATGCTCCGGGGTTCTCGGGATATCGTCGGAATCGTCATCGAAAAACGCAGGGGGTTGCCGGAGATGGAGGCACCGGAATTACTTTTCTAGCATGCCTAAGATTTTTATTAATGAAATCGGATGATGTATTGGGCTGGATTTTGGGCCTGTGAGTGGGCTTTTGATTTAGGGCTTTTAGGTTTTTTTTGTTTTAGGATTTTAAGGGATTTTGGGTTTTAGTTTTAGGGTTTTTTTTATGGTTATAATTAAGGTTTTGATTTTTATTATTTTAAGTATAATCAAGTGGTTTTAATTATTTTTTTAGGGTTTTTTTTTTGTGATTAAGTTTTAAGGATTTTGTTTTAGGTTTTAGGAATTAGGGTTTTTGGTTATAATTTTAGGGTTTTTTATGGTTTTAAGGTTTGGATTTTTATTCTTTTAAGTTTAATCAAGTGGTTTCAAATAGGATTTTCGGGTTTATTTTTTTTAGGTTTTTGTGGATTTAAATGGATTAAGGTTTTGTGTTTGAGTTTTAGATTAGATTATTTTTAAATTTAGATTTAATTAGTTTTCACTTGATTTAATTCGAGGTTTAATTTAAATTTTGATTTAATTGGTTTTTATTTGATCAAATTAGGGATTTCATTTAGATTTTGATTTAATTGTTATTTTTTTGCCTGATTATTGTTTGGATCAGGGTTTCTTTTTAATTAGATTTAATTTTTAATGGATTTTATTGAGTTTTAGTTGATTAGGGTTTTAGTTAGGATTTTTGTTGAATTAATTTGAGTTTTAAATGGTTTACATGTATTTTATTTGATTTTGATTTTAATTAGGGTTTTCACTTAATTAATTTGGATTTTAAATGGTTTAAATGGATTTTATTTGATTTTGGTTTTAATTAAATGTTTTATCTTCATTAATTTGAATTTTCAATATTTAAGTGGACTTTATTTGGTTTTGCTTTGAGTTTTTTGATGATTTAAGTGGATTTTACTTGGTTTTGGTTTTAATTAGATATTTTGGCTTAATTACTTTGAGTTTTAATGTCTTAAGTGAGTTTTATTTTAATTTGGATTTTTTTAATTATGGTTTTTTTACTTAAATTTGGTCAGAGTGGGCTTATATGTGCCTAAATGGACTTGTGTGGAGCTAAGGTTTAAGTGGAGGTAGGGTTCAAGTGGAGTTAGGGTTTTGGTAGTCGCGACCAGATTATCTTTCTAGAGGAGCCTACTGCCAAGTGACTACAAATCGAAGTGTCTACACCTATTGTAGACACCCCGATTTTGAGGTGACTCATAGATGAGCTTTCCAGATGTTGCTTTGGATGTGGCTAACCCTTGAATCCTATTAGCTAAACCAAATCAAAACCTATAGTAGGCCCACAGCCCAACTAGAAATCCAGACATATAGGGGAGAGCACCTAGCTAGCACACCTACCTGGCACACCTAGCTAGCACACCTACCTCGCACACCTACCTGGCACACATAGCTGGCACATCTACCTAGCACACCTAGCTAGCACACCTACCTGGCGCACATACATGGCGCACATACAAGGCGCCCAACCATTTCTCAGGCTACTGGCTGCTAGCTTTCCACCTCCCATGGGTGTTACCTCTACTAGCGAATATGCCATGGAATCTTCCAGGCTTTTCGTTTACGAGGCTCCTAACTTACTTAGGAGTTACCCTTGAAAAATCCCTATATATAGACCCCTTAGGCAACCATTTGAAGGGGTTGATCATCTTGAAAGATAGAGACACACACAGCTACAGCCAGCTTTCTCCAAAATTCTGCAACTATCCACTTGAGCTCTCAAGCTTTTCCTTGCATCCAGAGATATTCTCAGTCCTTCCAAAGCATCAAGGAGCTTATTATCTTGGGTCTTTCTTTTCTTTCTTGAAGGAACATCTTGGACAAGGTAGGCCCTTCCCACTTTTCCTTTAAG
>JAMKQA010043349.1:0-16593 GCA_024699735.1 Posidonia australis | reverse complement strand
TTTGTTTTTGCATGATTTTTCATGTTATGGTTTTCCTTGTCTTCCATAATAGACTAGGTGGCGACTCCGTTTTATTTTGCTTTTTCGACGTGATTTTTGCCGACCGATTTCGCATTCGTTTGCGGAACCTCCTCGCCGGCATGGTTACACCATGTTTATGCCTTTTGTCTAAATTTTGGATGCCATAATTGTGTGCTTTTCCCCTTCTTTTCGAATTTGCCATGATTAGGAGAGTAGAGACATGTTTGCCTCCCTATCTGGTTAAAATAAAACACACAAATTTAGACGAACAATAAATAAGGAATAATTAGAGACAAATTCTCATAAATCCGTTTGGTTAGAACACACAAACTCAGTCGAACAATTAATAGGGCATAACTAGGGACAAATGCTCACAAACCCCTCTAGTTTAATAAAACGCAAGTAAAAGACACCAAAGCATATCGCATGTTTGATCATATAGGGCATGCATCTTCTCCTCTCGGTCTACCCACAGTTTGCGAAGGACGATCCTAGCAGCCCGTTCTATAGCTTTGGTGTAGAGCGTGTTGTTAGTTTGTCCCCCCTTATCTGGGGTCGTGTCGGTGCTAGTTGAGGGTACAACTCCTTGCTACTGCAGAAGACGAGGCCACCAATGCACCACCCGTTCATTGCTTGCGCTTTGGCCAGGATTTAGAATGGGGACCTTACTTTCTGACCAAAGTCGAAAAAACCAAACCCATGAGTGTGTCCCATATGGTTCGCTCCATGTCGGACATGCATGGTGAGAGAGTGCATGCTAGAGGCATTCATGTGCATGTGTGCCATTCATGCCACCCCAATAAACAACTACATAGCTAACTTATTTTCTTTTGTTGTCTTGTCTTCACTTTTTCAATCTTTTTGCTCTTTTCCACTGACACTTTAGGTTTCTTTTCCTTGGCCAGGAATAGAGTTCTATGTGTGAATTCCTAGGTCTGAGCCTGGGAGTTCCTTTCTGTGACCTTGGTCTCGAGGCGTTATTCTCGACTGTCTGTTTCATCACTTCCAACGATTGCTCCTCGTAGGTGTCGTCCTTTCACATGCAATCGCAGCCCTGTCCTCACCCATTCGCTGTCCATTATGGCCCAGCGAGCTTCTGAGACCTCTGCACCAGCTGCTTTAGAGGGGATTCCTGTTTCTGCCCCTCCTCACTCTTTTGCTTTGTCATCAGTCATTCCTTCATCGCTCCATGGTGTTTTTTCCAAGCACCAGGATTTCCTCGCCCTCCGATTTCAGGACACTGGCTGACCTTTATTGGTCTGGAGCCCGCAACGGTGGCAGTTACCATGACAACTTCCAGGGCATCTAATCTGACGATATCGTATCCTTCTGTTGACCCTCATCCACTTGACACCCAGTTGGCTACGATTGTCTCTTCAATAGGAATCCAATCCGCAGCATCTTTGAACCTCCAACCCCCTATGACATCCCTACCGCTTGATCTTCCAGCCCTCGGTACTACTACTGATGGTTCTACCACTGTACAGTCTCAGCAACTTCTGGCCTTTTCACAGAGGTTGCAAAGCATGGCTTTCTCTTTGGATCCCACTTTGACTGTGCCTGTTTGTCCCATTCCCGAGGATCCCGTTCCACCTACTCAGGCACTTCATGTAGCACCAGTCACTCCACCATTGTAGCTGTCGCCACAACTTTCCTCTGTCCCGACAACGGGCGTAGCCACTCTGCCTATAGCATCATATCCATAGCATGCACAGCATATTCCTCCTTAAAATGGTGGTCAGCCTCTTAGGCTGGTGGGAGTACATTGGCCTACGAACCCGACCATACCAGTTCAGCAGCTGCTGCTCCCACACACAACTACACACACCGCACAACATAACATTTTAATACCTTTGCATCAGGTTCAGGCATCAGTATGCACACCACCACTAGCACACACACACGGGTACGCTGGTCATCACACCACAGCACCAGGTGGCGAGATGATAGATCTGGAGGAGCACATGGGTGCTATAGACACAGCGTACGCGGGACCCGCCCCAGCTGCACACTCAATGTCAGCAGCAACTCCCAATGCACTTTTTGCTAGGATGAATGACCTGGAGAAAGCTCTTCGACAAGTGCAGGGCGGGGACCACCAGTCTTTCTCTTTCCTGGACCTCTGCTATTTCCCAAAGGCGGTACTCCCACCAAACTTCCATATCCTGGAATTCAAGAAATACAATGAGAAAGGCTGCCCAATTTCGCACCTTAGGGCGTACTATGGCGATCTCGCTTAGCTCCAGGCTGACGAGAGATTTCTCATTCGCCTTTTCCAAAAAAGTCTTACAGGTCCAGCTCTAAAATGGTTCACATCGCTGGATATGACCACCATCAAGACCTGGAATGATCTAAGCCAAGCTTTCCTGGAACAGTACTCTTTTAATCTTGACATGGTCCCAAAGCGTGAGGACCTGGTCGCCACCAAGCAAAAGCCCATGAGTCGTTCGAGGAGTACGTCGGGTGCTGGCGAGCCCTCGCTTCACAAGTGCACGATAGCTCCTCTGACGAAGAGTCTATCGAAATAATTATTTGAGGAGCGCAGCCAGCCACTGGGGCCCTGCTGAGCATTTAGCCCATTTCCACCTTCACTGCCCTGATTAAAGTTGGCACCCGCGTTGAGAGCTCACTCAATAGCGGAAGCTTCCCTACGCTAGCAGCATTCGCCAAGCAAACTATGGCTACTGACGAAACCAGTAACAACAACAATGGCAACAATGGATCCAACGCTGGATTCGACTGGAAGAAGGAGTCTACTAGGAATGCTATGGCATACATAGGGGCCCCTGCTATGCCAGCCACTATGGTGAGCCCGCTAGCTCCGAATCATGTCATTTATTCTCCTGCATCTAGAGCACCACGCATTTCACAAATCACTACCACCGCTGAGCCAGTCTATCCACCAGCATCAGCAAGGCAGGAGCGCTATCAGGGATCAAGGCGACTCCCACGACCTGAGAGGGACTCCTCTGGTCGAGCCACTGAGTGTCATATTCCCTAGGGTAGCATCAATACTGAGGCTTTCGGAAATCCGTCCACCGCCAAACCCACTACCGTAGTCGTTTAAAGCGGATTTATATTGCAGTTACCATAGAGCCGCCGGGCACTCTACAGATAATTGCTTTACACTTCGGGGAGCAGTTCAGGACTTGATTGACCGCAAGGTCATCAGTATTCATACACAGGAGGTAGAGCCTAGGCCCGCTGCATGGACACCTCATTCATCTGCATCCACACTAGCAGCATAGTTAGCCAGCCTTTGCCTGAGCATGCTCCGGGAACTTCAGGAGTGCATTCGCTTTCTTCGGATGAGGTCGGGCCTTTTAATCCTTCTCACCTCATCCATGATGTTTCAGAATCATTCTCTTATCAGCTGAGTCAGTCCTTCCTTGAAGCTGTCAACTCTACCATCAGCATGATCTAGTTAACTGCCCGACCCAGGCGTGCGACTACAAGACCTTCCATGCAATCCGCCCCACCAACAATTAGCCTGTTAGCCAAATCGAGGCATAACTTGGCCCACCAAACACCAGTACCTTCCCTGCCAATTCCAGCCCCAATAGAATTAAAGGCCTATGCTCCTGTGGTCATCAACCTAACACAGGACACCCACCGCATGCCCTATAGCTACACAACCGAAATGTGCACAGAGGTAACGCAGTTGGGAAGGGTATACAAAGCCTCAATCTCAGAAAACAAAACCAGTCAGCCTGTGACTTCATCCACTCAAGCAAGAACCAATCCAATCCCTGAAAAGATAGTCACAAGAGCTAACCCCACTCCCAAAGTTGACCCACCGGTAGCCGATATTACAGACCAGTTGAAAAAGATCAAAGTAGATATATCCATATGGGACCTAATCCACACCTTGGCTAAACATAGAGAGGCGTTCCTCCAAGTCTTTCAGGCCACCCATGTTTCCTCAACAATACAACCCTCGACTTTGGAGGACATGGTGGGGATGATAGCCACACCCGAGGTCATTTCTTTCTCCAGCTCAGAGCTTCCTCCGGTAGGGACAAATCACAACCAACCCCTTTTCATCGCGGTGCAATACCAAAATTACCGCATTCTCTCACATTGGTCGATAATGGCGCCGGTTTGAATGTCTGCCCCTTGCCAACTGCGAGTCAGGTCGGCTTCAAATCGGAGGACATCACTCCAGCAGTGAATGGAATGACGGCTTTCAACAACACGCACCACGATGCCTTAGGGATCCTGATCATTCCCTTAATCATTGGCCCTGCTCATTTCGAGGTCAAGTTCTATGTCGTTGACCTTGAACCATCTTTCAATCTTCTGCTTGGGCGCCCTTGGCTCCACAAGCATCAGGTCATCCCCTCAACCTTCCACCGCATGATTAAGTTCCGATGGAACAATGACATCGTCGTTGTGATGGTGGAAAACCTCGAAAAGGAGAAGGTTGAGGCTATCTCTTCGGTCTCGCTCCATACTGTCTATTTTGACTCCAGACCTTCTGATGTGCTCTACCGTGTCGACCGTTTTGAACCGGTCAACTTTATTCCGATTCTTGAGCGTGCCAGTCATTTGGCCGCTTTTGGCAACCCCTTTTTGATGGTCAAGAATCTATGTCAAAGATAGGGGTACGAGAAGGGAGCACCTCTCGGGCGGAATGGCCAAGGAATCGCAGAACCAATTGTTGCGAGAGAAGACGCGAGTTTGAAGGACTGGGATACGAGCGCAAGCCGCAAGATAGATGCGCAAAGCATCGTAAGTTCCAAAAGCTCGTTATTCCACGAGATTTAAACAATTTCGTCAGTGCGGGATTGCTGGATCCCAATTGGAGTTTCATGTTTGCAGAGCCTAAGCCAAATGAGTTGATCAGTGAGCCAGAATGGGTATGCGTAGAGGATTACTACTCAGAGGAGGAAGTTATGGATTTTGGGATGGGTTCAACATCATTCGAGTCCCCAGGGATAGCCATGCTAGCACTGCCGCCTCCAGAGTCAGTAGAGAGTCTGTCTACCAATCCGTTTGCAGTTTGGGATGCAGCAAGGGTAGGTTTAGCAGTGACAACTTCAGAATAGCGGTCTGTTTTGGAGGGATTACAATCAGGGTAGCCAGAATCAGTACCCGAGGTGTTGAGGACTACTAGCGCATATTATGTGGATTTCGCTTCCGATGAAGAGGAAGGAGATGCCGTGGTAGCTCAGTGGATAACATGCTCAGTGACTTGGAGATCCTATTTTAGGAGCAGTTATCAGTATTGGCCGAAGATGCGCAAGATGAACTCAGGCGCTAGAAAGGGAAGGCGGTAATGATCAAGGACACAATGGAACAGACAGTTGCACCGGATCAGTCTGCAATCATGACCCTGGAGGAGAGTAAGTCTTTGAACACTAAACCAGAGGAGTTTATCTCCAATCAGCCGGGAGGTGGGACTAGGTGGTACTATCAGACTTGGCCCCACTTGAGCAGTGGAGTCCAAAAAAAAAAGATCTTGAGCTAGGCTCAGGAGGGAACTCGGGCGGCAACACTCACATCAGTCAGACAAAGGACAGCTACCCACCTGTTGCACATGTTGTACAGAGACAGCATGATAGTAAGAGCTTTTGTTCATCAAAGGTAGAACAGTCAGGCGCAAGTTCAGGAATATCGCAGCCAGAAATCATCAAGGGTGCATACAGGAAAACTAGGGTTACAGTGACCATTTTGAAACACCATTAGAGGTTGTTATCCTTGAGGACATGGGTTGCATTGAACAGTCAAAGCCAGTTAATTCTATCCAAAACCGCCCTCAAGTGCAAGGCGTGAGTCTCAACATCCAAGGAGTAGACCAACACGTCATCAACAAAAACCACAATGAACTGGTCCAAAAAAGGGCTGAAAATCCTGTTCATTAGATACAAAACACAGCTAGTGCATTGGTCAAGCCGAAAGGCATGACTGTGAACTCGTAATACCTGTACCGCGTTTGGAAAGTAGTCTTCTAAATATCTGAGTCTTGTATCCTCAACTGGTGATACCCTGGCCTCAGATCAATCTTCGAGAACACCGATGCAGACTGCAATTGGTCGAACAGGTCATCAATGCGGGACAAGAGATACTTGTTCTTCACTGTGATCTGGTTCAACATCCAATAATCTATACACAGTCGGAGTGAACCATCCTTCCTGCGGACAAACAAAATAGGCGCTCCCCACGGAGACACACTCGGCTTGATAAACCTTTTGTTCAGCAACTCCTTCCACTGAGTCTTGAGCTCTCGTAACTCCGTTGGCGCCATGCGATAAGAAGGCTTCGACACAGCACCAGAACTAGGGATCAGATAGATCGAGAACTCTACTTCCCTGTGAGGTGGCATACTAGACAAATCGTCAAGGAAAACGCCAAGATATTCACACACCACAGAGATGTTGTGAACACCGAACTCAGGAGAAGTGGAGGTAACTATACTGGCTTGATACCCCATGCAACCCCTGACCAAAGATTTATAATCCTTCATAGCTGAAATGACAAGCTTAGGCTCACCCTAATACCCACCTTGCACAAAGAAAGACTCATCCTCTAGGGACCCAAATTAAACTCTCCTCCGAGCATAGTTGATCAAAGCGGATTGTTGCGCCAACCAATCTATGCCGAGTATCACATCGTACTCCTATATGTCCATCACGATCAGGCTGGCATCGAACTCTCTACCATTCAGCGTCAAGTCGAAAGATCGTATATACCTCCATGCCAAACTATGCTCCCCTAGTGACGTCACTACGCTAAGATGAAAGGCTAGTCTAGCTGGTCTCTCTCCCAACTCTACCGCGAAAGACTCAGAGATGAAGGAGAAAGAACTCCCTAAGTCAAACAACAATTTGGCCATCCAGCCAGCCACAATAAAAGAACCTAATGGCCAAACAAACAACAATACCACACATCCATACAATCAGGTAGATGCCCAGATTACAAGGAGATTACAACAAACCTCAGAGGGTTACAGAATCAACTAATCATCCTTATCCTCAATTACATCTCCTGAAGACCCAACGCTAGGAGCTACAATGGTGAACACCCATCCCCTAGTCGGTTGCTGTGGCGCGCTTCCTGCTTTCTTAGGCGGTTCCTGACAGGATCTCTAAACGTAACCTGCCTTCCCATAGTTGTAGCACATCACTAGAGAGGGAGTCTGCCTAGGATGAGGACAATAGGTAGCAATGTGGCTCACCCAGCCACAGCTGAAGCACTGGTTCCCGTCAGAAGCACTGAACCTTGTCTGACGGAAGCCAGCTCTGCTACTCCCAGCAAAACTCCTCCATCCCATAGAGGAAACAATGGACCTCGCCTTCTGCTTTTTCTCAGGGCTACTTGAACTACTAGCACTTGGAGGACTGGAGAAAGAGAACCGGGAGGTAGAAAAAGACTTACCCTTCCTCTTGGGACAACTCTCTAGAAACTTCTGATGCTCAGCCTCAAAGCGATAAGCCATCCGAACCATGTCCTCCACAGTTTGGAACCGACAGCCCATCACCTTCACCCGTAGCCCTAGGTTCAAGCCACCCAAAAACCTTTGCGCCTACTCCTCCTCAGACTCATAGGCAAGAGCAAAACGTTCCAGTCGAGCGAACTCAGTCTCATACTAGAGCACTGACATCATGCCCTACTATAGACTTCGTAAATCTCGACGAAACTGCTCCTTCACATGAGCGAGAAAATACTTGTCATAGAAGGCCGCTTTGAAATCCTTCCACTGGATGCTAACAATGACTGAGTCTGGGAACTTCAGCTACCTCACAGACTTCCACCACCTATCTGCCTCATCGTCCAGCAGAAGGTCGCTAAGTGCACCCAATACTCCTCTGGGCACGCCATGCTCACTAGCATCTTCACCACCTTCTCCAACAAGGCCTCGCTTTCCTCAGCACTGACCTTGCTCTTGAACGACAACGGACGAACCTTCGTGAACTGGTTCAGCCACGGGTCACCCGACGGCTCACTGTCACTACTCTTGCTGAATGCATGAGAGATCCCGTGTGCCAAACTCCTCAGTTCCGCACGAACCACCATCCATCCACCTACGTCCTCTCGGGGCTAGGTCTCCTTGATAGGGGCCATGCCCTTATGACCACGAGGAGGCATCCTGCCGAAGAAAAGGCAAAGTACCTGCACTATAGACAAAACAATAACCAGAAAATCATGAAGAGATCAAGTGCAGACTCTACCATGCATGCAAAAACCTATGAAGTCTCTAGACTGGACACCCTAGGTGTAGTGCAACCTAGTGAATCTGGAGCTTTGATACCAAAACTGTAACGCCCCACATTTTCTACAATAATTTAAAATAAATTAAATTACGAGAAAATTAAAGCCCAACAGAAAATATCTAACTACCAGGAACCTATGTGTGTAGCTAGGAAACTCCAGACTATATGCACTACACTAGACCTCTGCATGCCTCCACTTATAAACCAAAAACACGAGGAAAAACGCATAAGTGACAAAAGTCACCTAGTACACACCCTAAGGAAAACTGCGGGAAAACGAAATCATAATTAATTTTCTTTTAAATTCATTTTCGTAAACTATTTCTCAAAAACCTCACAAACCAGGCCCACACCGGCCAAAACCGCAATCGATGTCATACTAGCCCAAAACCACAAGCAAAGGCCTTCAATGGACAAAACCACACACAGTGAGTTGGGAAGTCCGACGCCAAACAACCAAACTCTGGCCACACGTAGTCCATCGAGGAGCGACCACGACTTTCTGCACTGCCAAGGTGAAGCCACCTTGTGTAGGAGCGATCACCGTCCCGCGATTCTCCCTGCCTGGAGAACTTTCACAAAACCAACCTCTCCTTGGGAAGGTTGTCTTGTCTCTCAAGATGCTACCAACTACGGGACACGTGTCCCACCTGCACTGGCCACCACAGGGTACGCCTCCTCACGGCCTCCTCCACACACGGTGCTAAAGAGGGAGTGTCATACCTCCACACCCGATGACACCTGAGCCTTAGTGCTCACAATGACAGCAGGAGTATCATACCTCCCAGTAATGTCACAAGACACCTCAACCCACGGACCACAACCCTAGCCTCGAGACAACAATAAAGGAGTCTCATACCTCCAGAATCCGACATCCCTCAGCCTTAGGTATCTCGGCCCCCAACCTCGACCAGGAAGTCGAGCCCGACCACCTGGGAATATGGTCACATTCCCTTATCCCGACGACACAAGCCCACACTGCCTCAACCCGCACATAGAAAATTAGGAAAATCATTTTCCAAAATAGGTCAACTATCTCTTTGAAATCAACTTTCCCAAACCATTTTAGTTCTTTGAAAACTCTTCCAAAGTCTCGGCAAAACGGTGCATCAGGTGTCCTAGGGAGCCACCACTAACGGCCTACAATCCCATTTTACAAGGACAAAACAAACCAACCCAGAAAACCCTCAGAAATCAGATTTATAAAAATATTTAGGCCTTGATTCGACATGCCAAAAATTGGATTCTGTATACCGAAATCTATTGAATCGGTCGACCAAAAGGATTCGACAGGCCGAATCGAACGAGGGACCAAAACTGTCAGAAAAGCGGCATGCCAAACGGATTCGGTATACCAAAATTCACCGATATGGTATGCCATTTCCACTTCGGTATGCCAAATTCCGCGAATCCTAGAAAACGGCCCAAAACCCTACAGTCTGAAATCATCCCAACTAGGACCTCCGATCAGACCCCTTAAACAACATCAAAAATCTTACATAAAACATCAGATGTAGACCCTCAAGTCTACTCCAAATCAACACAAACAAAACCAAAATCCATTCACCATGCATCACGATATAAAATCGCAAAGGCAGAAGGGTCAAAAGGACCCAAAACTCAACCATCGACATAAATGCCCATAAATCCATCATAAATTCTCATAAAATCATAATAAATTCTAGGAATGTAAACTTACCTAAATTTCATGCAACCTTAACAATTTCTACAATTTTCATACTCTCTATTATAGGGATTTGAGATGCATACCTGAAACGAACTCCAGCAAATCCTCCGACCAACTCAGGCGACCACGATGTCCATGGGGCTTCCTCGACCTCGAAGATGCAACTCTGGAGCTTCCCACGCCACCACAAGCCACTACATGCCACCGCATGCCTTCGTCGACACGCGAGCACACCAAAGAGGGGATAGGTAGGGGAGGCGATGGGGAGAGATGAGAGAGAAGGAGTTAGGGGGAGAGGGGTGGAGAGTGGAGATGGGCGAGTGGAGGGAGAGGGAGAGGGAAAATGAGAGGGGGAAAAGGAAAGGGAGGCAGTGTGCTCAGGGAGGGAAAAGGCGACGAAACAGGGGAAGAGGAGGAGAGGAAGGGTGAGCTGGTCATGCATCGGACGCGCATGGGCTTATAAAGCCATGCAATGTAGTAGCTGGACACATGCACAACTGCACGTCCTGCCTACCTGCATTCCTGCACGAGCACACCAAAACTCACATTACCAACTCATATCACCAACTCACTCCCACCAGTCGGCCCACAACGTGGGCCCAACATAGACCCCACACCAGGGCCCACAAGCACAATGCCACAATGCACTATGCCAACAACGTACAAGGACACACAAAAGAGGCCAGTCAACGAGGCCCAAGCTCAAAAGCACAAAACTACACAACGGACCTTGACGATGATGTGGTAGTCGATTCTTGTATCATTTTTATGAAATTCATCTTGTTTACATCTACCACACTCGTTTAGGAATAAAATTCATAAAAATGTAAATAATTACAAAATGAATTTTACCGGTGTTACAGGGTGGGTGGTAGATGTACTTTGTTAGGGAGGTATTAGGCATGGTAGAACTGAAAAACCAGTTTCAAGTTGGTGTTTAGGGAAGTGGATCAGGGCCCAACTGAGGATCAGCATAAGCAGCTAATGGTGAGGTGAGAACTTTTGTGGCCCAATAAATGATTTTAGTTGGTGGATTTGAGAGGAGGCTTTTTGATGTGGATTATTGTTTGAGGGTAGTAGTATGACTACAGACATTAGCCTTGAGGGCCTTAAAAAATATTGCCTCCTTAGTCAAAGTGGTAATGAGAAGAGTAAAAGGCTACAAAAGTGGTGGTGGGGCCAATGTAGTTTCGAGTGTAATAAATGGGGACTGAGTAGGAAGATGCACATATGGTTTTGGAAGTGTAGGTGAAATAAATTTAGAGGAAGAGATCAAGGTAGATAGAGACAAAAAGGAAGCCAAATTTGGGGTTTTTGTGGGAAAATATGCTTTTGTGTGATATAGGAGGCAAAATCTCATGGAAAATGATTTATAGATACCAAATCTTACACCAATTCATACACTACTAACAAGGTATCTTTAGTTCCACATCATATGCTGACATGACAATAGTCTTGTATTATTTTCGAGATAAGAATTGATTGATATGAGATTATATAGATGTGATGCCAACTTGTATTAAAATGATACGAAGTCATTATCATATGATTTAATTATTGTCATTCTCATATCATTCAGGTCGTATCATTTGATGTCATTCTTGTATAATTTGGCATCGTTTGTTATCATTTTTTTTATCATTTGGTGTCATTTTGATATCATTCAACTCGTATCATTTGATGTTTATTCTCATATCATTTTATATCATTCTTGTATCATCTAGTTCATATCATTTGATATCATTCTTGTATCATTTAATGTCATTCTCATATCATGTAGCTCGATTATTTGTAATCATTATCCAAGCCACATCAACAGATGATGTGGTAGTCCACATCAGATATATGCCATGTCAATGGTGAATGAGTTAGAGTAAGATTTGTGTATATAAACTAGAGTCCAAATCTCATTGGTACTTTGCAATATTGATATGCAAAGAAGAGGCTGGTAGTCTATAAGGAAGTGGGACGGACATGTTGGAATTAGTATTGTTCAACTAGGGGAGGTTGGGAATCATTGAAGGATGCACACAACTGGAAGTGTTTGGTGAGGTCATCTTCAAAAGAGTCTATATGTGTAGGAGTATCCATGCTATTGATAGAGATTGACAAAAGCATGGTACAAGCATGCAAAGAGTCGTATGAAGAAAAGAATTATAAATGTATGGGAAGAAAGGAAGGTCGAGTAAGAGAAGGGAAAAGGAGAATCAAAATCCATGAGATAGGAAAGGAGAATGTTCATTGGAGGATGGGTAGAAGATTTGCTAACATATAGGCCATGTTTGATTGATTGTAATCAAGAGATATCACGTAATCTAATTGCATTCCTTCATTGATTACGATGTTTGATTCATCAAATTACGCATCATAATTGGATTACTCTGCAAATTCAATTACCTCATTTGAGTGTAATCTAATTACATAAAAATGGTAGTAATCTAATTATTAAATTCTTCGTAATTATTCAAACAACAACATCAACGTACGTTGATGTTGTTGTCAACACCAAACTTGTTTCGATAATCACCGAATTTGATTCGATCACCGTTGCTATTGCACAGATCGGAAAACCACGAGGACAAATCCAACCATTATCAGAATTACTCCGGTGATCCTTGGAGCAAGTCTGGTCATCACTAGAGAAAGTTCAATCATCGTTGGAATCACTTCAACAATTGCTAGAGCAACTTCAGTCAGTATCAGAAATCTCTTGTGATAACCGAAGCAACTTTAGTCATTGTCGAAATCATGCCAACGACTACTAGAAAAATACTGATGATCGCCAAAATTACACCAATGATCATCAGAGTAACTCCAAACTCCAATAATCATTTGAGTGATTCCAAGGGTCATCAAAATCATGTCGACAACCATCAAAGTAACTCTGACTGCCATTGAAATGCATTAGCCATCTTTGAAGTTATTTTGACCATGGCCAATGTAATTACGGTGATCATGGGAATCAAATTTACAATATCTAATAAATTACAAATATTATCATCCAAACCTCATAATTGATTTCAATGTAATCCTTTTACAATGTAATTTAGTTCCATGTAATCAAATTAGGAATTTCATTACATTACATTACAATGATGCCAACTAAACATGGTCATAAAGTAGTAAGAATAGGATATGGGTGGGTTTGATTGTAGGAATGAAATGGATCAAACTTTAAGAAGAGGACACTGGAGAGATGGTTCAGTGGAGAGGAAGTGAGGAAAATCATGAGCAAAGGATGGCCAGTGCTCAAGTAGTTTATCAAATTCATTCCACCCATTCAGATAAAAGCATGAATTCATGTTTGTTAGTGTAATGCTATATTCATGTTTCTAAAATGAGTTTATTGTTTAGTTGATATGTGGGATAAGGGTGTAAACAAGTCAGATTAGGTTGAGTTTAGGGTCTACTTTAACCTTAACCCATCCTTTTCTGACGGATAATGGGTCAAGTAAATAGCTATTTTTAAAATTTGTGCCTACTACCCTTCCTACAGGTTGTGGGTAATGGGTGAGGTTGGTGGGTTAAATGGGTGAAATTTTTTTTATTTTTTAAATCGAAGCTTAGACCATTTCATGAGTTGAATTATGTCCAAAATAATTATTTTTGAATTGATCTCTTCTTGTGGACCAATGCAAAGCAAACTGAGGCCACATCCAAAATAAAAAATATAGATTACTTGTGATCGGAGATGGATTTCAAAGTTGTTTTTAACAAATGCATGTAATAAATAAACACCATAACAACCATATAGCACAATGTGATATTGTACATGCTTATTGACTTTTAACATGAAATGTTGACTCAATGTGGAAACAATCTTTGAAATCCATGGAGGAGTTCCCTGAATCAGAGAAGAGTAGGACATTTCGATCCATGAAGAATAAAGCATTTGTATACACATATATAGATAAAATGCTAATTCATTGAATAACAAAAAAATGAAAAAAAGCCTCATCATCCACAATCTCACTTTCTTCTTCAAATTGAGGTACCCAAACACAAAGCAACACAACCAACATAAAAATCAAACAATTAAAACAACAAAACCCAAAATAGACCGACATAGATAGAAACAAGAAATAAGATGCATAAGGCTGCAGACAAAGTAGTTACCAACAACTCTAGCAATGACCAATTAACGGAGAGTGAAGTGTCTTGCTCTTGAGGATAGAAGCCAATTTGATCATCAACAATGAGCAATGGTGGTGGTGGGGCGAGGTAGTAAGGGATGGTGACTATGTGAGTGAAAATGTGAAAGGATTGAGAACAAGTCGTTGATAGCCAAACTCTCTTATGATGTTTAAAGGGTGAAATGGTACCGGGATTTAGGATTAATAGGTTTTATAGTGTTGAATTACCTATATACCACTAAGTAGTGGGTTAATAGGTGACCTATTACATACTACCCGTATCCTAACCCTGTAACATGATGAGTTAGCAAAAACAAGCTAACCTGTGAAAACAGGTTAAGAAATGTACAAAATCTCTATCTTAACCTATTCTCAACGGATTAAATCAATTTGGATTAACAAATGATATCTAACCCACTTACAACTCTAGCTAATGTGAGATTTGGTAAAATTAAATAAAAATATTATTATTTCCTTCATGATTCCAACAACAATGGAGTATAATAACGAGAAAATAATGAGAGCCAAAAATCAAGAGAAATCAATGGAGAACTGCTACTTTCATGGTAAATATAGAAGCTTTCATGCTTTAACGTGAGTTCCTCGCAGTTTGTAATCATTAGGCATTTCATGTACAAAAAGAAGTTCCAAATGCCTCCTGCTTGTGCGATACACTTGAGAACCCAAAAATGCTGTAAGTGTAGACACATTTTATCTGACCTTAGAGTGGTATGTCCATTCTCCAATACCTACATTGGTACAGGTAGATATTTTGTACTTTTGGTGTGTTTTCTTAGAGAAACTGGTGAAGAGACTACTCTCAAGTCACTGCGTATAACTTAATTACCCATTCCGAAGAACATTTATCCACTAAAAAATGTAGAAATAAGACACTTGTAAAATGATGCGTATTGAAGAATAGAAAAATTTACATCATGCAGTGCATGAGACAAGATGGAGCTATTGGCGACATGACATACAAATATTCTCAAACAACTCTACCAAAACAACATTTTATCTTTAAGACATTAATTCCCTAGCTTTTCGACACATTTTCTCTTCTTTTGCTTCTTGTACTCCTCATATAAGCTAATGGAAGCCAAAGTCTTGTTCAACTCCTCTCTCAATTTCGCATTTTCTGAAATATTTCTAATTAACTACAGTAAAACGATTATCGAATCTAAGCCTCAAGTCATCCTCATCTACCAAACTCTCCATTTCCTGGATCATGCTGGGAAACAAGGAAGATGAATTAGTTCTACTAATCTTTCTCTTCTTTCGGTCCAATGTAGGCTTGCCAGCTATGTTAAATGCCTCTCGTTCGACAGATAATTCTGCAAATGCCAGTCGCGGAGAGTTCGTGGAGAGGTAAATTTGATTTTGCGCGGTACTCATGCTTGAAATGCTTGAAGCCATGGATGAAATGGTTGGATGATAATGCTGCCCGTTGCATGCCATGCTGTTTTCCTTCTTAATGCTTCAGAAAACACATCACCGTTGTCTCTGTTGCATAAAATTAAGCATATGCAAATTAAACTGATATTCATGTGTTAATGTTGAAATAATACACATCCTTAAAAGTCATCTGAGGCACTATCAATAACAAATGAAAGAGTATGACTTTAATAGGAGCTATTGCATTTGCATATAAATGATTCTTTTTTATTAATCAAATTGCAAAGCATGTAGGAAACACCACGTAGTAATTTCTCCAAAGGTAATTAGAAGACTTCATGCTTTTAGGTTTCATGTATATCCCAGCATCCCTACATCTCAATGACTTTTTCATGTACATCCCAGGTTTCATGAGTATGATATCATTTATTTCTTAGGCTACATTTCTGAAATAAGATACTTGAAAGCAGTAATGCAGTGCCACAGTGGCACAAGCCAGCGACATAATATATTTGTAATCTTGATGACACAGCCTTTATGAAAAATCCAAAAAGTTCTAGATAATATAGCTTCATGATGAAGCTATCTAAAAAGAAGTGGGTGATCAGTGATCTCATGGTTTCGATGTGGTGGAGACAACAGATTGATTGATGGAATTTCTTTCCTTTTGTGCCACATTTCATTCAAAGGGTTGAAGAGAGATCTTAGCATGTCACGTCCCAAATATTCTATAATAATTTAAACAAATTAAATTATGAGAAAACTAAAGTTAAATAGTAAAATATCTAACTACCAGGAACCTGTGTGTGCGGTTGAAGAGAGATCTTAACATGTCACGTCCCAAATCGCATGTCTGCACCTGTGAACAAAACCACATGGAAAACGCATGAGTGACCAAAGTCACCCAGTACGCACCCCACGAAAACCGCGTAAAACAAAACCATAATCAATTCCTTTCGCAAACTCTTTCCTCAAAACCTCAGAAACCAGGCCCACACTGGCCAAAACCACAAACCAGGGCTCCACTGGCCCAAAACCACAAACAACGGCCCTCAATGGCCAAAAGCACACACAGTGAGTCGTGAAGCCCGGCGCTAGGCAACCAAACTCTGGCTACACGCAGTCTACCGAGGAGCGACCCCAG
>JAMKQA010043348.1:0-13083 GCA_024699735.1 Posidonia australis | reverse complement strand
CTATATAAGGACACCCATAGGCAACCATTAGAAGAGGTTAGAAACCTTGAGTTCAGCAAATCCTGATCTGAGCAAGCATCTTGAGCAAGCTATATCCTCTTTCTAGCAGCATATTCTCGTTTTCTGGAGCACTCCCTTGCATCCCAAAGCATCCTTGGTCCTTTCAAAGTAACAAGGATCTCTCTATCTTTGGTATTTCAAGAAGGAACACCTCGAGAGATAGGCTCCCTTTCTCTTCCTTCTCTTTTAAATCTCAACCATATCACCATGATAAAACATGTTTTAAACCTCACATAGGATCTGATTTCTGCTATTATATAAGAGTTTTTCTTATGATAGAATGTTGGTTTCGTGTACAAGACATCTTGCATGCATAATCCATATGTTAATAATCAACATCATGTAGTTCATAAGAGTGGTTTTATTATTCTTCTCCATTTTATTGTACTAAGATCCATGATCTATGTATATATGCTAAAATATGCAATACAGATGTCCTTGATGTATTCACCACCTGCATGTTCTATTGAGTTTATTTTCTCATGCATATCCTTTTAGAATCTTACACAAACATTTTAGACATGAACTTGCAATTTATTATGTTTTTGAGTCACTTCATAATAAAATCTTTTTGCTCACTTTCATCACATCATTCTTAGTTTTCATCTACATAAGCTGATTGGCATTAATAAAAATCACACATCTCTATTCTGGGTCAGGTTTTGGATTAGATTGCAGTCTGATCCAGATTTTCTGGGGAGCACCTATACGGCACACCAGAGTGGCGCATCTCTCCAGCGCACCACTTTGGCGCCCCATTCAGGAGCACTAGACTGGTCAGAGAGTAAAACATTCACTTTTGCATATCTGCTTGCATGGTTTTCTGAATGATTTTGAGCCTGATTCTTTTACTGCTTGTTCTTTTATATTCCATGGTTTTTGCATGCATATTTTCAGTTTAAAGCAAGATTGTTTCTTAGTTGTTTTCTCCCTTTGGATAATCAGTCCTTGGTCAGAATTTGGTAGGCCGGTTGCACCTTACTCCTACATGGAGAACCTTGTGCATCAGCCCATGATCCAGTGGCATGGCTGAATCCTGCATCTTTCATTTAGCATGCATAAGGTGTGATCTTGTGTGAGGCTACCAGTCCTTGAGCAAAAGGTCCACAGGTCATTGCACTTACATTTCTTTCACTTTTAAGGCATGTTTTCCAAGTTCTGCGAAGGGTTTTTTACATGGCATGATTTTCTAGAAGTCATTCTCATGTGACTTGGCATTGCATAGGTTTCTGTTTTCCCTCAGCACATCTCTCTGGCCCACATAGGAGCACATATGTGGCGCACCAGATTGAAGCACCAGTCTGGCGCACCAAACAGGCGCATCAGCCTGTTTTCAGTAGCACATAGCAGGCTTTTATATGGTTTTAGCATGCTTTCTCGATTTGATTTGTTTCTGGGTTTTTTCCTGGTTTTCTTCCTTGATATACCAGGGAGGCATAACTCTGCTTTTAACTATTTCCATGCATGTTAGATTGCATTTGGCATATAGCAAAGTAAGGATGATAAATCGCTCAAAATACTTAGATCCTTGATCTTATTCGTGCAATATCTTTGCATCGATGCTTGACCCAACTTATGAGTGATACTTCTGAGCACTAGGACACACCATGCACATCATGCACCCTTATTTAGCATAAGACACCAAGCATGGCATGGCATATCGCGCTCGGGTATATAGCAAAGGTTGAAAATCGACATTTCATAAGCAAATGAGAAACCAATAGAAGACCGATTTATCGAGCGCACGAGGGTGCCTGATACCTTCCTCGTGCGTAACAGGGATCCTTACCCATTTCTGGTTTATGACCTGCTTTTCCATTGCATGTTTTATATAGTTTTCCTCGTCTTCCATTTTAATAGACTAGGTGGCGACTCCTGCATTTGCATTTTTATTTTTATTATTTTTGCCGTGACTTTGTCGTCCCTCATGTTTTTTGGCCTTTCGCGTCAAATCCACGAGGCTGTCACCGGCATGGTTACACTGAGCAACCATACAAAAGACACTATCAAATGACCATAAGCAAGACGTTGTCAAACAACCACACACAAGTCATTGTCAAATGATCGAGCGATCACTGGCAAGACTTAGACATGCGACTAAAACGCACCACTTGGACACGTAAGAGATGCATAACCCTAAGATCGTAGATGTTACATTTACTTTGGCCAATAAGAGAGCACTAGTAGTACCACATTCAGTTTGGTCCTCACCCACACTTCCTGTTCTCCCTCCTCTTCTCACCTTAAGTTTTGGTAGTATACCTTTGCAAGACTTTTTATTGTGTCCCAAAATGCCACACTTGTTGCACCTTAGTGTAGTGTTATTCCTTCTCAACCTACTAGTGTCTTCATGCTCATATGGGCCCTTTCTTCTTGTCTTCTTGGGTTTGGTAGGTTGTCTCCTCACAATAGGTGCTTGTATGTCCTTATTGTCACCATGTGGCCAGTGGGACATGTCTAGTACAAGGTAAATCATGGCAACATATGTTTTCCTATTTTCAATCATATAGACAAGTATGTTAGTTGTTCTTAAATCAATGATACGTAACACAAAGTAATACTTAACACAAAGTAGTACTTAACACAAAAAAGTATTACTTAAGTCACCTGAATTTGTCCACATATTTCTTTGACAACCAAGTTGAGGAGGCCATGTGGTTGTAGCAATCTCTATCACATGTGTGCTTACGAACAAAGTTCTTGATTTAGAAGGTTTTTTCAGCTAACATCCAAGATGCATATACTTTGTATTGATAATTACTTTTATCCTTTCTTGCACAGACTATTTATTTTCTATCTAGTGTTCCTTACAAATTTCAAATCATAGCCATCCAAGATGTTGGCTTCTCTTACTGCCTTTCTAAAGTCCTCAAGACTACCAAACATCATTCCTAGCTTCAATTTAGGATGAATCATGTCCCTATGGTGAAAATCGTCAAATTTCATTCCACCCTCTTCTTTTGAATCTAACAACTTAGCAAAACATTACTGTCAGACCCGTACCTAGCAAAATTGCTTCTAACATTGACTATTTTTTCTCTAAGTTCAATGTCTTGTTCATTTTCTATTTTTTCTCTAGTGGTTCGATGTCTAGTGATCTGATTCCATACTCACCATCTCTTTATCCATGCCTAAAGTGGTTTGAGCCTTCAGAACACCCTTCCCCTTCCTTTTATCAATAAGACCTAAGTTCTCTTCAGTTCATAATTCTCCTCATTAGAAACCATATCATCTAGTTCTTCAACAGACATTTCTTCCTCGCCATATTCACTTATTGAATAGTCATCTATTTCATCTTGTTTCTAAACATTAGGCACTTGTGAAGGCTCTTTTCATGAACATTAGGTTTTTTTGCGTATTCACTTTCATAACATTTGGCACTTGGGAAGATTGAGTGGCTCTTTTACATATTCATGAACATTTGGCACTTGGCCCTTTTTCGTATATACTAATCTTCCATTGTTCTACTTGTACACACTTCACTTTGTCCACTTGTTATGATACTCTCCACCTAGATTACATTACATGTGCAATTAACATATTCTTTAAACATCTCTAAAACATTTCCATCAATTGCCACCTTAACCAAACCATCTCTAGGTTTACAATAATAAATGGAACTATCCTTATGCAAACCAAGTTTTTTAATCATGTCTTGAAGTTCAAAAAATGACATGAGATCAGGATGTAATTTCTTAAAATAATTAGTAATGCCATTTTCATAAGTAGTTCTCTTCCCAAGTTTAAAATAACTAAAATGATGAGATGCTAACAAAATCATCTTCATTTATCCTTGTATGAAGACAATAGGCCTAAATTAGTAACAATAGAATACCAATAAATACCCAAAACTATAAAACCCTAACAATCTGTAAAACAAAACCCTAAATCCAGTGTAAAGGGACTCATGCAATCAGAGTCCTTCAGAATGGTGGATGCATGCTCCTCCAAGCACTCCCCCTCGTCTAGAAAGCTAAGTGTGTGCTCCTCCAACTGTTCCTCCTCCAATCGCTTCACTTTTGAAAGCTCCTTTTCTAAGCACTCCTCTTTAATAGCTCCTCCTCGAGCTGCTTCGATGGGAAAATATGGATAAGGGTGTAGTTGGAACGGAGAGAGGAGGGTTGAGTTCATGAAACAAGTGAGAAACAATTGAGGTTTTTGGAATATAAATACGCAAGGATATAATGGTTAATCAAGTGTAAACATTGACAATGTTAAAGATTTTGATTATTTTGTAAACCTTAGGCACCAAAATGAGATTTCACTCAAACTTTGGGACACGTTAATTTTGTAATTTATCCTAAAATGATAATGCTAGTGGGAATAATTCAACTCAAATAGGAGTGTCTTTTGTAATAAGGTTAAATTATAGTTTACCTCCTCAACTATTCATGTTTTTCAACTTAATATTCGTCTCCCTCAACTATGATAAATTACAACAATCCCTTTTTGAATAAACGATGTTAAATTTTTACATGATTTAACTATTTTACCCTCTGTAATTTACCATTCTAGAGTTAAATTATAGTTTATCTCCTCAATTATTCATGTTTTTTAGCTTGATATCTTAAACTTTTTTTCATTAAATTACAGTTTACCTTCCTCCATTATTTGAGTTATGCAACTTAGTACCTTAAACTTTTAATTATGGTAAGTTACAATAAACCACTTTTTTAGGTAAATACCATTAAAATTTGTCTTTATCTGACTATTTTACCCTCAAATATGAACCAAATGTTACCCTTATGGTATTCTTTTTTCCTCTTCAACACCCCACCCAAAACAAATCTCAATTACCATCACCCTTTCCAAGTGAGTTGAGATATGCTTAATGATGAAAGGGAAGAAGCATGTGATCTTTTTGTGGTGTTGATGAAGCTCGATATAATCAGCATATCAAGAAAAAGGAGAAAAAAGGGTTTGGAAAAGAAGGTGAAAGGAGAAAATTTTGGTGGTAATGTTGGATTTAGGATTTGAGATATAGAAAAAATAGAAGAAGATGAAGATGAAAAAGATATGATAGAAGGGTAAATTTGTTCAAAAAAAATATTGTAAATGTCATGTGACCCTTTAAATCTAATAGAAGGATTTTATTATTTAACAGAGGTAGTTGAGGGAGGCAAGTTGTAATGAAAAAAGTTTAAGGTACTAAATTAGAAGACTTGAATAGTTGAGGGGGTACATGGAAGAAAATGGGAAAAAAGATAAATTTGTCCAAAAAATATTGTAACTCTTCAAACTTGACAAAAGGGATTTTGTTGTTTAACGGAGGTAGTTGAGGGAGACAAGCTGTAATAAAAAAACATTTAGGATACTAAACTAAAAAATATAGATAATTGAGGGAAGTAAATTTTAATTTATTCTTTTTAATATGATGCCCTTAAGATGTTCTCTGTAAAGTCATTAAGGAGCTAAAGAATAAAAACAACATAGAGAAGATCATTGTTGATGTTTGACGTCCCACCATCAAAAATTATGGAAAGTATGCAAAAGTTCTTTTTCATTGGATTTTACATTACTTCTTTTCTAAACCTTACGGAATAATTGACAACTGCAAAATAAAATTCTTGTAAAACAGTTTTGGGGGGAAGGTTATCATCACACACGATAGCTAAATTTTTTCTAACAAACCTAGACATTTACTTTCAAGAAATAATTTCAAATGGACTGAAGCACTCTTTTTCTTGTTTTTTGTATTTAATATCATCCTAATAAAAAACTACAATATTAGCTTTTGCCCACACTTAATGTATCAAGACTATAAAATGATCTACTCTAATTTCATCTTTAGAATTTTTTTACGTAATTACTTGTAGAAGATAAATTTTCTATTGGATCACTATTTTACGAAAGATTAAATTCCAAATAGAGTTAACTACTTGATAGTACATTATAATATTACAGATTTTCACTTAATACCTTGTATTTCAAAATACATTACTTTAGTACCTTGAATTTTTGTTGTTAATCATTTTGATACTTTCGTTAGTAGAAGTGTGTTTTATAATACCATTTGAACAAAAATACCCTTGACGTTATATCTCTTATTCTTTTCCATTTTTTCTTTCTATTTTTTCCATTTCTTCACTTTAGTACCTTAAACTTTTGCGATTAATCACTTTAGTATTTCAATGAGTAGCAATGGATTTTATTACAATAATTTATGGATGAAGTTATATCTCTTCTCCCTTTTCTTCTCCATTTCTTCCTTCTTTCTTATCGATCAATTTTTTTATTAGATTGAAGTGGGTTTTGCAGATTTGATGATTGGTTGTGTAATATATCCAATATATGTATTTTTAATTGAATCAATGAATGAATTTTGTCATGAAGTAATGACTGAAACGATAAATTTTGTATATTGTTTTATGTTATTTTCTTGTAAATGAAGATAATAACTTCTACTATCACTAATATTTCAAAAATGAGGTTTTGAATCTAAACCCCTATCTTAACACCTAAATTTCAGAACTTTAATTCCTATCTTAAACACATAAAAATCTAAATTTAAATTGTTGTTTTAACAGACAAATTTTGAATCTAATGCCCCATCTGAACACATAAAATTTAAAATTTTAATCCCTATCTTACACACAAAAGTAATAAGAAAGAAGAAGGAAATAGAGAAGAAAAAGAAAAAGAAGAAGAAGTGATATAACGTTTGAGATATTTTCATTTATGAATTATTGTAAAATTCACTTCCACTTACGAAAATACTAAAATGATTGACTGCGAAAGTTTAAGATATTAAAGTGAAGAAATTGGAAAATAAACGAAGAAGAAATCGAAAAGAATAGAGGATATAATGTCAGGAGTATATTCGCCCAAAAATTATTTCAAAACACACTAGCTACCACTAATAGAAGTATTAAAGTAATTAAGGGTAAAAGATCAGTATGGCAAAGCTACGTGTTTTAAAGTACATAATATCAAAATAAAAATCAATAATAGAACAAGATATTATCAAGTAATTAACTCTTCCAAATAAGATGGTGTGGAAGCTCATGTTTTCCTTTTTGGACGACTAGCATAACATTTCTCAAATGAAAGAAGTCGTATTACATAAATTCACAGATTCCCAAGTAATCTACTAATGAAACAACCAAATCCAACATACTTCTAGCTTTATACATGATGTTAACTTCATCTTTTCAGTCTATTTGCCTCTTCATCTGTTGGCTTTTCTTCAAATCCTTCCTGGAGTAGTCCAAAACAGATTCGAATTCAAAACAGATAATAGCCAATGCAAACACCACATGACTACATGGAATGCAACACAATAGAAGACAACCAGATATTAAACAGCTGCTGTGTTTGTCCACACGTTATAACCATGACCATAGTACAACAATTTAAACAAACTTACGTCTACTTTCACAAACTATGAGATAGCGACAAATCGATCTATAAAAATCATCATCACAAAGGCATGCATAAAATGCAAGGCGACCTTCTTATGTGCAAGCAACATTCGTCCTGCATCCCAACCTTTTAAATTTATTAACGTGAATCCGAAATGGACGTTGGTTGGAAGGAGACATTGCACATGGCAGTATGGCATGCATCTGTTCACAACCAAAATTTGGGAGTTCCCATTTCAAGTTATTAGATGCCATTCCATCGAATACTTTCCTCTACATCCCAGTTTCCGAGCAACAGACTTAGTATGTTGAATGTGGCTAGTTCTTTGGCATTAATGTTTACAGACAAGTGGAAAGGTGATGGTTAGTTTAAAACAAGCATTTCCTGATAATTAATATACATAGCAAATCAACGAAGGTTTGGGCAAACATCAGCTTTTGTTTTGAGAGAGAGAGAGAGGATAATACTATGGTAGTCCTTTTTTTTTTTTTTTTGCCAGTTGACAAGGGTGAATTGGACTCTACTTCTTATCAAATTCGTAAAAAGGTAATCAAGAATAACCATAAGAATAATAAAAGGACTACCGTAGATGGAAGTAACGATAGAAACAAGTGTAAGGTGGAGTACAATTGAAATGAAATTAATTGTGAAATGCGATTTTTTGAAGTAACTTATATTCTGCAATCTACTAGCCTACTGTAGTGTTATCCTGTAGGTATTTCTGGTCTATAGCTTGCATGTGTTGGCTTCAATTTGCCTACTTTCGCAAGCAGACGATCACACAGAGACAGGTATAGATAATTTCTTTTACCACAAACAATATATCCCACTGAATAAATACCTATTTCCATTAACAAGAGTTTAGCCTGTGGTTCCTACAGCTTTGTTGTTTGTCAACTTCATGAACCTGTTTATTGAAATTTGTCAATATAACTGATAGAAGAACTGCACGTAAAAGATTTCATCGACTGATATAAAGAACCAAATGTAGAACATATCCGATATAAGCTAATAAGCTACAAAGATCAGTGCATAGCAAGTCAAGGTGACATCAGAATGATTGACTACATACATAAAGATCCTGCAATGTTCTGCTTCTATGGCGTGGTTGATACGTACAGAATAAATAAATCAATTGGAATTCAAAGTGTCAAATATTCATAAATCGAATACAACACCCTCTTTCTATTTGTCTCCTCAATTAGTTGGAGCTCAAGGTAGGTCACTCTGTTTGACATGCTTTTCAACTGATTGTCTCAATATGCCATCTTTTTCATTATTCGTCGCCAATAGTGTCGTAATTATTGCATGGTTTCTAACACCACCTGAAGAACTGTAAACACTGCTTGCCATCCATCAGGTGAAATGTATGTTTTTACCGTACTGCGTCTTTTACTGGTACAAGTCATTCAACACATGGAAGTAAACCTGTCATGATTTGTTGTTTTCGATCACTGCAAAGAGTCATTCAGCTGTCACTTCAGCGATGGATTAACGTACCCAACTTAAAATATAATTTATCGTGCAAATGTCTCACTCACCTGTACGGCTGTACTCCACCAGCACTCAACAAAAGCCCTGGCTGCATTACTCCGATGAGTGCTAATACGGTAATACCTAGCAGAGGAGTAGCGACTGCCAACGTACAACGGCGAAGTACTACATCGGCACGACTCCGCAGCTCGCACCACAGTCCCAGTCTAACGGCGAGTCTCTGCACCACAACGGCATAGTCGCAGCCTAAAACCACACTACTGTAGACGGCGACGAGTCTCCTACTCTCCCCTCTTCAAAGTCTCCGACCGTCCAGCGAGCCTCTTGTCCCTGTCTCATCCTCTAAGTGAGTCATCTACCTCTGCTACTCTCTCCAAGCACTTGGTCCTATACATATTGTCACTTGTAATATTACCCAATCTTCTGATCCATGAAATTGAAGGAGGCAAGTGCTGCAGCTAACTATTGAGTCCATTTTGGCATCTAAGGACATTTGTAAGGCAATCCATTTTGACTTTTCAGATGGGTATTGTCCTTTCCTACTCTACATCGCTTCCTTTTCTTTCCCTCTTACCCCAATTGGTCTATTCAATGTACCAATCTAGAGTTATGATCCACTTTCACAAAGGATGATTGCAACTGCATCGTTTTTTTTTTATGTTTTTTAATTTTTATATTTTCAATTGTATTTATACAACATGATCTCATAGTGTGCAGTGTTTTTAATCTTTTTATATTTTTTTTACAGTTGTGTTGTTGTAGTGTTGTGGCAATTACTTTATCTTGACAAACAACAAAAAGGTATGTATCCATGTACATTTGGTAGTATATGTAATATATTTTATTTAAATTGTTTTTTTATTTATTTAGTCTTCTCTTTTTTATTTATGTGTAGTTATATTTTACAAATCGTTATAGACAAGTATTTGATTAAAAGACAAATAAAAAGAACTTTTGAACGATCATCCGTTGGAGATAAATCCATTAGTAATAAGACACTTTCTTCGAATTTAAATAAAATGTCTTTAGAATTAAATCCAAAAGAATTGATTTTGATTTAAGACCATCGATAACCAGTTATGATAAATCTTGATGTAAACCTTGAGCATGACAAATTACATGTGCATATCTAAGTAAACTTCCATGTTAAACAAAAGATCGTGCATTTCCGTACACGGATTTTAGTGGAAGTGTCGCCGTTTCAACAATACTTGGTTTAATGATTATAAGGAATGGTTGGAGTATAATGTAGAGAAGGATGCTACATTTTATTTGTATTATTATCTCTTTCCTGAAATTAGCCGATGTTTGTTGGTTTCGTCGAATGAGCGGACGTTTCCAACTACCGATTTGGGACTCCGGCGAGATAGAACGAGGAGGAGAACCGAGGTGAGTTTTCTTCGATGATATTTTTCTCTCCTTCTCCTCCTCTACTTATAGAGGAGTCAAAACCCTTCCACTTTCCTCCACCCCCAACGACTCCCTCTTCCTCCGACGTCTGTTTCCGCTGGCGACCGAAAACGGTCGACCATTCGTGCGTTACACGCACAAACAATTATTCCTCGGTTTAATGGTCTTTAATGACCATTTACCAACATCTCCCACTTGGTCATAAAGACCATGCACAAATTCCATGCACAGAGATGTTACACTCCCACTGTCACTATCCGTGAAGTGTATAATTTTAATTTTCAATTTTTCACTCCCACTATTCATGAGAATGTTCTTCATTTCCATTATCCATAGACATGTTCCTTGATCCCATTAAGTTCATAAACTTAATGAATTTTCCTGCTAGAATTCCTTTTGTCAAATGATCAGCAATCATATCTTCCGTGGGAATATAACTCAATTTTATTTTCCATTCTTTCACTATATCACGAATATAGTGATAGTGTATGTTAATATGTTGTCCTCTTGATCTATTAGCACCACTATGTACAAGACTTATTACCGCTTGGTTATCACAATACATCTCTATTGGACCATTTATCAAGTTGAGATTTAAATCATTAATAAATCTCCTGATCCAAAGAACGTGTGATGCAGCTGCATTATAAGCAACATATTCAGCTTCATGTGTGTATTTCGCTACACATCCTTACTTTTTACTTCCCCAAGATACAACTGCACCTCCAAAGATGAATACATGTCCCGAAGTGGACTTTCCATCATCTTTGTCACCACCCAGATCAGTATCTGTATAACCAAGCAATTCAAGCTCATTCGCTTGATAAGTCAACTTATGATGCAGAGTTCCTTTCACATATTTCATTATCCTTTTTACAGCTTCCCAATGTTTTGTTTCAGGATTACTTTGATACCTACTGACAACACTTACAGCATATGCCAAGTCTGGTCGTGTACACAACATAGCGTACATTAAACTTCCAACCACTAGGGCATAAGGTGCTCTTAAAGGTTCTTTCCCCATTCCAGGACATTGGTTCTCTATTAATCTTTTCCCAAAAACATATGGTGTAGGGGCTGAGGAGTAATTTTCCATTCCAAACCTTTTCAGCACTGTACGTAGGTATCTTTCCTGATTTATACTAAGTATTACAGATCCCCGATCTCTAAGGATCTGAATTCCAAGAACATAAGATGCTTCTCTCATGTCCTTCATCTCAAACCTTTTGCTAAGTTCTTCCTTTGTGTTGTTCAATATGTCAGTATCATTTCCAGCAAATAAGATATCACCCACATACAAGGATAATATAATAAACTTGCTCCTACTTTTCCTGACATATACACAATAGTCTAATATGGTTGAAACAAATCCCATTTTGACAATTACATCATGAAACTTATGATACCATTGTCTAGAAGCTTGTTTCAAACCATATATTGACTTATTTAATTTGCACACTTTGTCTTCATGTCCTTTTACCTGATATGCCTCAGGCTGTGATATGTAAATTTCTTCCTGCAAATCACCATTTAGAAATGCAGTCTTTACATCCATTTGATGTAATTCCAAGTCCAAATATGCAACGATAGCCAATATAATCCTTATAGATGCGAACTTAGCTACTGGAAAGTATGTTTCTTGATAATCAATTCCCAGTTTTTGTGTATAACCTTTAGCAACTAACCAAGCCCCATCAACCATTAGCTTTTTCCTAAATATCCACTTGCATCCTATGGCCTTTCTGTCATTAGGTAAATCACATAATTCCCAAACGTTATTCTTTTCCATTGAATCAATTTCATCATTCATGGCTTCAAGCCATAAATCTTTTTCCTTTGATTCAATAACATCTATGTATTCCATGGGTTCCATTTGATTTTCCTCTATATCTACTATTAAGCATGAAGACTCACAAGAATACAAGTTGTGACCACGTGCCCGACCCAAAGGGAGGAGGGGTAGGGAGAAGACCACAGCCATGCCAGTGGATGGCGAAGGCGCAATGATAGGATAAAAGAAAAAGAAAAGGAGTCGCCACCTAATCTTTTAAGGGAAAGACGAGGAAAACCATAAAAAGATGGATGCATGCATGGGATGTAGATAGGAAGGTTGGATGTCTGTTAACCAGAGGATGGGTAAGGATTCCTGTTACGCATAGACCTGTCAATTTCTGACACGACACGATAACACGACACGATATAATCGTATTTGGGTTTACCCTTATCATGTCTCGTGTACTTATCGTATCTATCTGGTAAACACGATTATTAAACGAGTCGTTTTCGTATCTAAGGTAAAAAACCTGATAAGTACACGATAAGTACACGTTATCTAATCATGTATATAAATTATAACTTTAATTATTTTGAATAGTGGATGTTTATGATATGTTGTAGACTTATGATATTATCATATGGAACAATGAAACTTGTGAAATATTGTTGAATGAGTGGTTCATGATTTATTGATTTATCTTTGATTTTTCTACGTGTACAAAACGTGTAAATGTTAAACGTATACTATACGTATAATCTTATATTAAACGTGAAACTGTGCAATAAACGTGTACTCGTGTCAATCAGATCGTTATCGTGTCAAAACGACACAATTCACTTAAACGTGTACTTAACGGGTCATGTCGTGTATACACGCTAACATACAATTTGTGTTTGGGTTTAGTATTAGGTACACGATAATTAAATGGGTCGTGTTTGGGTTTAACATATATGTATAGTATACACGTTTATACACGACAC
>JAMKQA010043347.1:0-22677 GCA_024699735.1 Posidonia australis | reverse complement strand
AACATAAGACTTTTGGCTTTCTTATCTTCATTTTTCCATTTCCTAATTTCAATTTCAGAAATGTTATTTCCTTCTGGAGGTTTAGATTCAATTACATGTTCCAAATTGTCATATTCCAATGCATGTTTTATTTTCCTATGCCACATTTCATAGTTAACCCCATTTAATTTCTCAATTTTTGCCAATTCAGTTGAGAACAGTTTGCTAGTCATTTTGCTACAACAAAAAGAAATTTCCAAATTTAAAATTTTGTCTATCAATACAAAATTTAAATTACTAACAATAAAATTAAATTCCAGAAATTATTAAATTTTATAATAACTTTCAAAATAATTTTCAGCTAAAAAAAAATTCCATAAATTTATACAATTTCCAAAATTAACAACTTGATGATTAACAAGGTTTTAATTTCAGAAAACAAATAAAATTCCAATTTCCCAACCTAAATCATGCAAGTATTATTTCCTTTTATTAATCAAACATGCAAGATAATTTAAAATTTAAAGCATGTAAATATTATTTTTTTTAACAACAATATTAATGTTAATAATTCCTAAATATTTCAACAAATTTTTTAATATTAATTAATCCAAAAGAAACATCTAATATTCAATTAAATTCCTAATTATTTTAATCAACAGGCACTTTAAATTTCAACTAAAGTAACCCCCCCTTTTTTTTTAAAGCATGTAGGTATTATTTTTATTCACCCATTCTAAATAATTTAAAAACAATAACCTAACCTCCACCGACTATCAAAAGGGGGAGCTCGGGAGAGGCTAGGGCACGGGCGGAGGGGCTCGGCGTTCCGGTGCTGCGACGAGTGGGAAGCGATTTCCAATGGAGCGACACGTGAGGTGCGACGCGGGCGTTGGCGGGTGCGCGCGTGGAGCTTTCAGGGTCGACGGCAGTGGCGGGTGCGCACGTGGAGGTGGAAAGTTGCGGTGATTCGCGGCGTCCAGGAAACGACAGCGTGTAGCGGTGGCGGGCGAGCAGCAGCGTTGGGCGACGGTGCGTGCGGGGAGCTTGCGGGGGTTGCGGAGCTCGTGCGGCGCGCAGAACAGGGTCAGGGTGCTCGCGGGGGTTGTAGAACTGGTGTAAGGCGCTCGCGGGGAGGCAGCAGCATAGAACCGGGCAGAGCGCTCGCGGGGAGGCAGCGGCGTAGAACCGGGGCAGGGCGCGGGGCTATGCGTGACAGGTGCGAGGTGACGACGAACCGCGCGATGCCCTGTGACTGCGCGGGAGAGCCAACGGTAGTCGGGTGACGGGTACGGCGATCGACGTCGGGGTCTGGCGGCAGTGGTTGGCGTCTGTTCGCGAGGTCGGAGAAGCACAGCGGCGGCCAACGAGCTAGGGCACGGTGGACGAACGAAGGCTCTGATACCACTGATGGAAAAACCGCCAACAAAGAAGAGATTTCCGACGATGGATTTAGGACTTCGGCGTGTGGTGAGTAGGAGAAGATCCTATTTTCTGTATATCAAACCTCTTAGTCTCGTCCTCTATTTATAGGGGACCTTTATCACTCCTCCACCCCTCCTCCAATGGCTCCTCAAGCCGTTAGAATTCCGACCATTAAGGCCTTGTAACCGTCAGAGTAAATCCGACCATCAGTGACTTTGATTTCCAGCCATAAATGGATGAAACGGTCGTTCGTTTCACCACCATTCATTACAAATGGTCTTCAATGACCATTACTCACATTATGGACTAATAGAAATTCTATTATTTTTAGATATTATGGTAGAAATCTATCTTCATTGCTTTATCAAATTTTATATCTCATATCCTAGATAACTTATTCATAGATAATGAGCTGACTGTTTCATCCGTCTCTCAAGTTATACACCAAATGCAACAAGACTGGGATTCAATCCATACACTTAGCTTTTCCTCATCTTTAAAGCATTCTACTGAGGTTACTGGGATCCCGTCAAGCTTACCTGATAATCCATTTGTTCCTCCTCAAGCTAAGCTTGACGCATGAAATCATGTACGATGAGGTGTTTTAATAGTTTGATGGCCATCGCCTGATTGGCCAGTTATTATTTTGGAATGTAATCTATCAAACTTTTTAGAGCCTAAGATTGGCTGAATTTTTGTGGCTTGAAATTATTTTGGTGTCTAGTAAGCTAAGAAATATATTTGTATATGGAACTCCATATTTTTTTTGATGCTTCGCGATGATACGCATCACCAAGTATGTAGTTAATGTATTCCTACCGTTTAAATTATTATTTTTTTAAACCTCTTCTCCTGTTGCGGCGGTGAACCACTGTTGCGCGATGTCAACCTGATGAACCTGCACGGTGCGAACCACCACTCCATCTTCCCCAACTCCGCCTGCTTCCTCTTTCCTCCGTCCAGCACTCCACTCCGATCCAATGCTGAGATGGGATTGGATGTTGAGACGGGATGGGATGTGGGTTGGTGGTCGTGCATCAAGGTAGAATGGGAAAGGGACGGTAGTGGTGTTAAATCAAATGACAGACAATATGTATAATATATTCTTGGTTTTTTTGTATATTAGATTGAATGTGAAGAACAACATTGGGATTGCACGCCTGGAGCGACCACTTCCATCCAAGAGCTACACCCAGGTTGCTCCCAAAATCTTTCTATTTATAATAAAACCTAAGGGATAGAGCCATCGGTGTTTAGTCCAATAAAACCTATGTTTACCACCACCAACTCCCAGCCAAGGGAGTTGGGATTTGCATTAAACAAACGCACTTTATATCTGTCTATTCGTATTAACTTGATGGATTAGAAAGAATTCTTCAAAACAAAGTTGGATTTATATTTTTCTAAGTTTAATTACTGTGAACAGCTTGGATCAAGTTGAACCACTCAGATCTCTCATTATATAAGGTTTCATCCCCATAACCGACTTCGAACTCTTAACCCATATCAGATATAATAATCTAGAGAGAGATCCATGAGAGAGAGAGAGAGAGAGAGAAAACGTCGACTAGATCAAAGAGAGACCTCCGCCATGGCCCGACTAGATCATCGATCTAGAGAGAGAAAATACTAGAGAAAGAGAGAGAGAGAGAGACCTGGCAGCGGGCGGTGGTTATGCAGGCATGCAAGCTCCGCCTTCCGCCACCACCGCCCTCCTCCCTCCTCCTCCCCTCCTCCACCTCCTCCCCCTCCATCAGCTCCCTCCTCTTTGACCCCACCTCCAACTCCCTCGCCCTAATGCACTCCGACTCCTCCGTCCTTCTCTACTCCTCCCTCCCTCTCCCCTCCTCCACCCCACCTCCCCCAACTCCGATCCCTCCAATCTCCACCGCCGCCTCCTTCCTCCGCCTCCTCCCCACCCCCCACCTCCTCTTCCTCTCCGCCTCCCCTTCCCCCTCCGGCACACTCCTCCGCGCCTGGATCCGATCTCAAAACACTTTTTTGCCGCAGAAATTGACGTTTAGGGAGGAGAAGGGGAGGTTTGGGGTTGTGGTCGGGTTGAAGCACGGGTTTCGGGTGAGGATTGAAGGATCGGTGAATTACTTCGTGTTGCATTCGCCTGCCGATAACGAGATTTGGGTGTTCGGGGTGAGGATGGGGAAAGAGGATTGTGTGGAGTTGGTGAAATGTGCGGTGATTAAGTGTATGTTACCGGTTTACTATGTGAAGGTTTTGTCGGGGTTTTTGTTCCTCGGGGAGGTTGGTGGGGTTAGGGTTTTTCCGATGAGGGCGTTGGTGAAAGGAAGGGTTGGGAGGAGGAAGAGTGGTGGAGGGAAGGTGGGTAGGAAAGGGGAGGGTGGAATTGGTGAGGAGAAGGAGAAGAAGAAATTGCCTAATGGGGTGGTGATGGAGGTGCTTGTTGGAGGGACGAATTGTGTTGGTTCTACTGGTGGGAAGTGCAATGGAGAAAGGACAATGGTGGGACAAACTATGGACGTGTCGTCTGATGGCCGTGGCGATGGAACTGTTACTGAAGAACATACCACAAGTAAGTTTGACTTTCGTAAATCCAACTAATTAGACAGGGTTTATAAGGTCTTATATCAGCTGATTCTTCTGCTCCCAATGCAGTGAATATCGGCTCTTTTAAGGAAACTAGGTGATATATTGTGGTTAATTCTGTTCGATAAGGGCTTTTCACAAGACATCATTGTAATGGTTAGACCTACCACCGAACTGAAGGAAAGTAATTGAGGCACATAATGACAAGTATGATGAGAGTGAATACATGAATAGAGATGTTACTTGCAGAAGTAACTAACAACCTCCTTAAAACGACTGAACACATAATGACATAATACAACCTGTAGACAAGAATAATCAAAGCCTATTTTAACATTCCCCATGAACTGAAGGGAGGGAGATGGAATTCAGTTTGCCCCTTTGCTGAATAAGCATTGATTTTGGTCAGTGCTTTGGTTAAGGAGAATGAGCAAACCTCCTTGAGGTTTTGACATGGCTCAACTGCAAACCAATTGATTCTGTCACCAAGGACACCAGCTATTAGAGAATGGGCTTGTCCATCTGATTCCACATAAGATATTGTCGATTCGTCATAACTTCAGCGATGCATGAGCTTGAAGTCTTCTCTTGAGGTTCACGTTAGGGATGTGCACAATCGATGAGCTCTATGAGATCATAAGCATAAAAAAGAGGCACAAGCTGAGACCTCCACATAGCATACTTTTTCCTTGTCCGTCTGAGAAACACTATGCTGGATTGTCATGGGTGGAATCACCATCATTGAACCAAAGGAGGTGGACTCCTGAGAATTGCCTTCAATGAAGTTACCATCGATCGAAATTTGGAGTAACAATGCTCCATCACAGTGAAGAATTAATCCTTGGATCACTGTAAAAAAGCTAAAATCGTAGTTTCTAGTTACAAGTTTTTAGAGAAAAATAAGCAAAGAGAACATGTGAAACTTTGGCATTCCAATTAAGGGTGGCCATCTAAACCATCCAAACCGGTTAGTTGAACCGAATTGAATCACTTTTAATGATTCAATCCGATTTTTCAAATTTAGTGGTTCAGTTCGGTTTGAAATATCTCCAAACGGAACCATATTGTTCGTTTTGTGGTTTCAGGAGCGATTTAACCAAACTGAACTGAATTACTTAGTTATATATGTACATTAAATATTTAAATCTAATATTAATATATGTAACATACTAATATATTACATTATATAGTATCATTATATTAATATGTAACATACTTAGATTATATATATAAGAAATCTAATTAACATTATATTAAAAGAATATAACTATATAAGAAACCTAAGAAAATGTATCAATGCTTTATTATTTTTATATATTTTATTAAATGATTAAACCACAAATCGAACCAAACTAAATCGATTTTGAGTGATTCAGTTTGGTTTCAATATGCAAAATGGTTTGGTTTGGTTCGAAAATTATTCAAACTGACCCTTATAAACCTCAAACTGAACCAAACCGAATAGTATTCACCCCTAATTACAATATACCATATCAAATTGAAAGAACTGTTGTTTCAGGCTTTCTGCTCATCTCAATGTCTGAAATGTGTAGAAGCACATTACAATTACAAGGTGTAACATGAACAAGAGTTGCTATTAATGGAACTAACTAAAATCCTCATTAACACATCTGGACCCATACAATTATAATGTTCAGATACAATATAAGCAAAACCCTTCCTAATAACCCCTCATGGATTTCCAGAATAATGTCATAGGAAAGTTTAAAAAATCTCCTTTTGAACAACTTACCAGTATTTTTTTTTCTGTTTTTGTCAGTTATTAGGTTATATTTATTTGCTGCATTCTGAGCACTTTCAGTATTGAAAATTGATTTTTTCTGTTGCACCTTGATTAGTTTAAGCACTACATCGTAGTGTTTTATGGTTATCTTATGGTGTGAGCACTCTATGGTTAAGTGTTTTTTGTTGTTTGATAAGCAACTAAACATTAATTATATCTTTTTTTTATTGAATATAGGTTTTGAGCTTTCCATTTTTTTGGCTACTTTGTGATTATTGGAGAAAATATTTTATGCATTTCATTATACTAGGATTTTATTTTGATGCCCTTTTGTTGATAGTTAGAAATGTGATCTTACTTTTCATGTGGCATTTTGGTTAAGCCAAGTAAGTTTGCCCATGTATTTGTTTTTCCTCCCTAAGCAGATGGGAAAAATCTCTGTGATTACCCTTGCAGTATTTGATATATTTCCTTTAAGGTTTCTGTGAAGTAGATGGACTGTTACAGACTTAAGGTTATGTTCCCATTTTTTAACTATTAAATTAAAAAACAAATTCCCATTTTGTCTCAGTATGTAACATATATTGCCAATTACCTTGTCTGTATTCATGTGAGATGCCAACAAACACGTTCCATTTTCCTTTTACTTAGCATTTTACCATGAACTTTTCAATACTATATTATGTTAGCTGTCTAATATCCACCTTTAAAAAAAAAGGAGTTAGTTGTCTAACATCCACAAATAATTATCGTATAGAGCAGTGGTCTTTGAATGGAGAACATTAAGTAGCAAGTATGAAGTGAAGTATTTAAAGTAGTGTCATGATGTCATCGTACTTTGCCTAGCTATCCTGGTTGATGCTCACCATCTTAGTGGTTGCATTTCTCAGTCGACACTTTTAATATCTGTGGGTTATAGATGTAGGGGCATTTGATTGCTGGACCCATGTCAAGTCCTCTATGTTTTCATGGATTGAAATTCATATCATATTTGTTATTTTGCTCCCACAACAATTGTTAGAAGTTTATTATTAAGGTTGTTTTACATTGTAATGATGCCTGCAGCTAAACTCGGGATCATGAAACTTAGGCAGAACTCTAGTGATCATGGCTCCTTTTTTTCGGAATTCAAGCCTGCTGAGGTACAAATACCTGGAACTAAAACAGGTGTTATGACTTCTCTAAAGGCAGTGTCAGTGCATGCCCTTTCTCTGAAAAAGTTTTTGATCTTAGATTCAATTGGGCATGTACACCTTCTGAATATGCGGCATACTATCCTGGATTCTGAAGCTAGAAGTCATAATTCTCTACCTTCAGTAAGTGCACAAATGAGACTTTTAGATTGTACATTGAATGTGCAGATGCTGGCTGTTCTTCCGGATGCATCTTCGAGTAAGCTACCTTTACTTGCTATGGATTTTACACTAATGTTTTTCAGCCTTAGAAACAGCTTGTCATATTTTTTCTAGGAAAACAGATCGTTTGGTTGTCAGATGCATCCCATTCTTTGCACATGGTTTCACTGGCTGACATGGATAATTGCATTGATGAGAACAGTTCTGATGATAGTAGGGAAAAACCGATAAAAATTTCAGGTATACCCTGGCCCATTTCAATAGAGATACTTTTTTTCTGTTTGGTTGGTCTTATTTTATGTTTCGTGTATTCTTTTTAGCCACTGAAGCAGTTTTTACGAGCGAAAAGATACATGACCTTGTCCCTATTGCTACTAATGCTGTTTTGATTAGTGGTCAAGGTATGCATAGAAATGTTTGGCATGCAAATTACACATTTTCGTTTTTTCTCCAGGTGTTTCTACTATAGTGGAGTAGAATTATCCGTTTTAATGCTTCTTCCCACTATTCCTTTTTATAGTGTCACTTACTACCATTTTTTATGTTGGTGCATAGCAAATTGACAATTTATTTGCTTGTTCTCCAGGAAACATGTTTGTATATGCTGCTGCTTGATGCTAATAGGTGATTTCATCTTGTATGGTGGTAAGCTTTGTCACTCCCATTTTAATGTCATTTACTGTGTACATTTGTTATCCTGTATTTGTTCTGAGTTTATATTCGTTAAGTGCACTTTTGTTTAAATCTAACATAAGCTTTTATGAATACGATTATCCGTTGAACCTCATGCTTTAACCAGACTAGATTTGTCTACTCAGGTATCCTGCCTATTCATCATTGATCCCTTTTTTCTTAGCGGTCCTATTCATCATTGATTCTGGGTTTCAATAGGTTAACATTGTAGATTGTGAGTGCATAGGTTAAATTTTAGAAAAATTGGACTGAATTTGGATTCTTAGCTTGTGTTTAACCTGTCAAGTAGTGATGGATCTACCCCAAAACCGGGTCTCATGGCAAGACTCATATCTACCATCCAGCTGTATATTTATAGGAAGGGGCCTGGTGATGGACAACAAGCAGGCACTTTCAAAGCTGCATGTCAAGATGCTGTAATTGCTTGGGAGGCATGTAGATGGGAGGAATGTTTTTAAAATGTTTTGGCTATGCAATTTTCATAATCTACTAGTTTCATATTTGGTGGAATTTTTGGTATTTTAGCTGATTGTGTTAAATTGTTTTAGTATGGTTTTTATATTATTTATATAATTGTGTGCTAGTAATTTGAAACATTTTCTGAACTCTTGCAATAGTTTTACTTTCTGATATCTGATCTGAAGTTCTCATTTTTCTTTTTCCTTTTTCATTCTCTCAGAACAAGTTCCTGTTATACTTGCTTGATTTAGTGTCCCACAACTTGTGGTTGCTACATTTTGGATCAGTATTTGCCAAGGCAGGGTAAGCCTTATATCATATAACCTGTTTTTTTAATCGAGGACGATTGCATACTCTGCTCACTTATCATAAAATCTTGCAGTTTTGCTGGTTTGAAGATTCTGTTTGTTGACCTGCCTTTGAAGTCGTAAACTATCATATCTGTCAAATTTAGTTGCAGTCACAAGTTTATGACTTCAAGGCAAAATCACCAAATGCTTAAAGGTGAAATTCTGTTATTCATTTATACAAAAAGTAGTATCTTTTTAAAAAAAATTCTATTTGTTTGAAGCCCAATGCTGATTCTGAATAGACAGAAAATATAGAATTGAGAAACAGTATGTTGACATCTCTGAGCTTAGCTTCCTTTGCTCAATGCCCTATATTAACTTGAATAATTACATCAAGGAATCCATTTTTATGATTAGGTATTTAGGTTTTGTAGCTTAACTGCAGAAAAACTTAGCAAGAAAAGCCATGGAGAATTATGTTACTCTAGTTCTGGTAATTGATAAGGATTGCATGAGATCATTTCGTCCATTGTTCAGCGAAATTGTCTTGATCATTATATATCTCTATCTTTGTTGATCTTTCACTTCATCACAACTTACTTTCAATATTTAGAATAGTTAGTTTCTTCTCAATTTATGAACCACATCATCCGTAGAGTTTGTTAAATGTTCATCAAGTAGGATTTTACAATGTTTCTCGTCAATTGGTTTATATTGAATGAATGCTGCAGTCTTTGGCAGCATTACACAGTACACTAACTGAATGGAGTCTCAAGTGAGTATCGTTTGATCTATTTATTTTAAGAGGGCAGGGCACTAGGATGCATGGTTAATTCATGTCTGACATGCCACATGGCGTATCTGGGGCATTACTGTATAAAAAAAGTTCGGATTCGCTGAGATTTGTCTTGGATTTGACCAGGATACTTTTGGGACACTTATGGGATTCGTTTTTACATGTTTTTTGAAAGTTTTGGGTTTTTATCAAAATTAAATCTTTTTATTTTTACATGAATTTAGATTTGTAGTTTCTGAATTAGTACATTATGCCATGTTGATGGCTCGCTTGATTTTATTTTGAATTGGAGAAACTTATTATGATGGACCTTAGTACATTATGGTTCTTTTGATTTTGTTCTATGTATGTTGTATGACTTATATCTTTACTTTTTGTCATTTTAATGTATTAGTTTAAGTCTTTAAGTATATAAATTTAAATAGATATATTATTTATTGATGAGTGTGTCTATGGTATCTACATAGGTATCAAAAAATTTGTTAGGTTCTAAAACTTTCAATTCTTATCATTCATCCTAACATATGGATAGTAGAATTTATAGTTGTAAATAAATAATTGTAATTAAATTTTCCTTTATTTATTTAATGCTGTATCCATGCCGATTTGTATCCTAAATTTTAGAAAATTATCAAATCTGAATCTGTATCCATGTTTCCCTGGTAGGGTGTTATGGGCTTTAAGTGATAGACATGTGTTCGTAGGTTAGAAAGTTTAGGAAACAACGGCAAACCAGTAAGTATAATCAGTCACTCGTTCCAAATGACTCTTTCATGTTCCCATCATCTACAGCTTCTAACAGCATGGTGCATTCAGCATGTTCTATGAGCATCCAAAATCCCATATACGATTGTACAAATTCCTTGTGGTATTTCTAGATTCTATTCTGTTAATCCAAATGACTTTTTGGCCAAAAAAGATCCACCTCAAATTTAACCATTCAACTTTCTTGTGTAATCTCTATTATAAAAAAAAATCTTTTGTAATTTTTCCTCTACAGAAATTCATTATTATTTTGTGGGCATGTTTGTTTACATATTTCGTGAAGTCTGTGTACATACTTTCTCCTAATTAAAGACGTTTCCTTTTGAAGGATAAAATAATAATAATGTAATATTATTATTATGGTTACCTGTTCAGATGATGCATCCAGTTGCTGGAATTCCCGACGAGAAGATGCATAGCAAATTTCTGGATGGTTAGCAGCCCGGTCCTGCGTGTTACGTTCTGCTGGAAAATCACATCTGGTAAATGACAGGGTAGGCATCAGCCAATTCCAATGAGCCAATATGATAAACGGAGGCATCTATTCCAAACTCGATGAACTTGTCGGTGAAAAAGCCATTTCTATGTCTTTGCATGTATCCTTCACTGATGCAATTTTTTTAGGTGATGTGCTTCGTGGAGCCAAGTGACTGCTGCGTCTAGTGAACTTGATAGCCTATATTTGAAACTCAGGTCTATAGTACTATGCTGTTTGACACATAAATTTTCTTCTAGCCCTTTTTGTACCTGATCATTCAGACACTCTGTTGGGATGATCTTGCCTTGATGTAATGATATTGATAGCTTTGTGGAGATGATTCTCATTTTTCTTTTTATGAGCGTATTTGAATTATGAATAAGATAGCATTTGGATATGGTTGTATATGGTAGGATTCTGTAGAAGTCAACAACCTAGATTACAAACCCAAACTCGTCCAGATTTTTGTTGTTTGTCTAAAATTATGCATTGATCTCTTAGTCACGTGCATAAAATAGTATTTGTATATGCTTATGTGGTAGAATTTTAGCGAAAAAGTCAACCTAGATTATGAATCCAAACACGTCTAGATTTATGTGTCTGAAATTATGCATCGATTTCTCTTACATTCTGTGGAAATCTAGAATCATCAAAGTGTACTTCAAGGTAAAAACTAGCTCAGAGAATTATGCAACTGTTTTTCTGGTAACGGTAAGTTAATTATATTATTCTTGATTATGAAACCATTGTTAAGAATAAGATAAGTTTATGCTACAAAATTTAAAAACATAGGTTCTCAGAATTAGTCCGAAGGCTGTCAAATGAAATTCTTCAACGTAAAAATACAAGCATAGTTGAATAACAGATAAATTGATTAAGGAGATTTTAATCAGCAGAAGTATTAGCAACTAAGTAGGATTCTTGAGTTTCGAATGTAGAAGTTGAATTTTGTGGAGGAGAAATATTGTTATGTTCCAACTCCCAAGCATTCTACATATGCGAAACAGTTTGAAAAGTTTCGTCTCTTTCAAAACCTGAATTCAGATTATCTATCGAAGAGTTCATAAGAGAAATAATTTCAATAATAATCAATGTAACAGTAAATACTTTTCCTCAGAGGATTCTATTATTTCTTTCTTTCCAAATACATCAAGTTAAAGTAGGGATCAGAGAATACCAACCCATGCTTGGTAATTCAAATACACATTTAGGGAGAAAATTATATAAATCAACCATATGAAAATAACCAAGATAAAGTATTTTTCAAGAAAAAAATTCATATTGTAGAAGCAAAAGAACAATGTAAAAATAAGTGGGATGTTGTTTCACTAAAGGAATTACATAATATACATGTTTTGGAACCATCTCATCCTCTCCTACTAAGGTTATCCTTAGTGAGAATTTTATTGAAAACAACCAACCAAGAAAATAACTTGACTTTATTTGGTAGCCATGATTTCCAGATATCTTTGTAATGTAAGAATCTAATACTACCATCATTAATAACTTTATAACAAGATTTAACAGTAAATTTGCCATCATCAGTTGGAAACCATAAAATTTTATCAACCCCAGAAGTTAATTGGATGCCATTCATAAGTTCAGTGAAAGAAACAAGTTGAGCTTGAAATGCAGATGATGACTCAAGTCTAGGTCAAAACTTAAGTCTAGGTTAAAAATAACCTGAGGCCCTTTCTTATACAACTCCAAAATTTTCTTAACAAATGCTTTTTTATGATTTGAAATATCATATAGTTCAGGGAACTTAAATTTAAGAGGTACCCCATCCAACCATTTGTTTTCCCAAAATATAATATCTTCTCCATTACATATTTCAAATCTTGAAAAGCTATTGACAATAATAAAACAATTTTTTGACTCATGCTATAGTGGAGAGCATCTATTTTCAGTAGAGTTTAGAATTACACCTGGCCAAAAGCGAGAGGAATACCTAGCCCGTAGTAATATGGGTCATTTCAACTGAGGAGAGGAGGAAAGCAATTGCCATAATAGTGTACTTTTAAACGTCAAGTTAAAATTCCTCAAGTTTATAATACTCCAATCCCTTTCTCTTTTTGATCTACACAATAGCTTCCAATTGACTAGATGATAATGGTTATGGCTGGAGGATGTTGATTTCTACAGAAATTACCTTCTAATTTTGTTAATAGCATTTTCTACTTTGGTGGGGAAATGCAAAACAGACATGTAGTAGGTGGGAATTGTAGATAGCACTGAATTCACTATAGTTAACCTGCCACCCAATGTCAAGTACCGTGCTTTCCAAAGAGGTAGTTTATTTGAGAATTTTTCAATTACTAGGATCCAGTCCTTAAAAGTGACTTTTCTATAATGCAAAGGCAATCTAAGGTAAGTAATAGGTAAGCAAGCTGCCTAGCATCCCAGTACTTCACAACTGTGACTTAGGGCAGAAGCTGAGACTCCCATACCAGTTAATGAGGATTTCTAGAAATTAATTTTAAATCCTGAACAGGTTTGAAAGCAACACAGAATTCTCTTGATGATTATCATTTTTTCTTCCTTATCTGATAAAAAAATGGTGTCCTCTGCATATTGAATGTTAACAATATTAGGTCCCCTATTAGGAAAGGGTATCCCAGAAATAAGATTATTACTGGAGACAGTAGCCAGCATTCTATTTAGAATATGAGTGACCACTATGAATAGTAATAGGGATAAAGGGTCCCCTTGACGGAGCCCATTAGTTGCTCTAAAAAAATCTTTTGGTGAGCCATTAAGAAGTACTGAAAATTTAGCTGTGCAAATGCACATTTTAACCCAAGAGACCTATTTAGGCCCACATCCTGGACCCGTGAAAGCCTTGAGAAGGAATTTCCAATTGATATTATCAAATGTCTTTTCAAAGTCCAGTTTAAGAATGAAACATGGTATATTAGCAATCTTCATGTAATTCAAGGTCTCTTGAGCAACTAAATAACAATCCCCAATATATCTCCTAGCTAGAAAAGCACATTGGGAGTTGTCAATGATGTTATTAAAGACAGGGGTAAATCTGGTGGCTAAATACTCTGTAATAATCTTATAGGAGCTATTAAGAAGGTTGATTGGTCTAAAACCTTTAATACACTACACTCCTTTTTTCAGGATAAGAGCAATGAAAGTCTGATTGATGGGTTTCAGAAATTCTGCATCCCAAGATTCATGAAAGTTTTGAAACATCTCGAAAAGATCCTGCTTTAAGATTTTCTAGAATTGTTGGAAGAAGAAATTCATCCGGTCCAGGAGATTTGTCACTGGAAAGGCTAAAAATACTTCTTTTAATCTCTTCTAAACTGAATGGTACCTCTAATATGTCTGAGTTAACTATTTTCTTAAGGAATAGGAAATTCCAGTCAATCTCCCCTATCTGCTGATAATGCTTATTAAATAGCTTTGTGAAATGTTTTTCTACTTCATAACCTATGGTTACAGGAGATGTTAGGAGGGTGTCATTAATCGTAAGAGAGGTCAAAGAGTTAATCCTCCTACGACACCTAACCATATTATGGAAGAAGGTTGTGTTCAAGTCATCCTCTTTAAACCATTGGATTCTAGATTTTTGTCTCCAATATGTCTTCTGCTCCAATAAAAGGTTATAATGCTCAGATCTAAGGTACTTTTTAAGATCCCACATATCCTTGTCTATTAGGAATGATTCTGCCATAAGATCAATCTTAGAAATTTGAGACTCAATGGATGCAAATCTATTTTTTCTATCCTCCCTAATAGGAATAATCAAATTTGTAATATGTATCTTAAGATTCTTAAGTCTATGTGCTAGACAAGCAACAGGGGAGGAGAGTACATAGGTGCCATTGCTTTTTAACCGTTATTCTGTCACCATCTCTCTAAAACTAGGAATATGCAACCAGGATTTATAAAATTTAAAAGGAAAGGGTCTCCAATCACACGGTTTGGTATCTAAGATAATTGGTATGTGATCAGATACCACTCTTGCTTTCCCAACACACAAAGTGTCAAGAAAGTTGGAAGACCAATCAGTACTAACAAAAAACCTATTTACCTTCACCATTGTTGGTGGGGATTGAAAATTGGACTAAGTATATTGACAATTGTTGAGAAGAAAGTTCACTAAATGGTTATATTCTATAAATTCATTAAAATCAGACATTTGAGCAGTGATACTAATTCTAGAGGAATGCTCATAAGAGAATCTAACAATATTAAAGTCTCCCCCAATTACCCAATTTTCATTAATATTTCTGTTAAGATTTTTCAATTCAGATAAAAAGGCAGATTTTAATCTAAGTTCACAAGGTCCATAAACTCTAATAAGCCACCATACTAAACCATTATCATGTGATTTGAATTTAATGGATAAGCTATAAGTAGCCTGAATAGTGTCCACAGATTCAAATAAATTTTCATTCCATCCTATAAGGATGCCTTTTGAGACCCTTAGAGAAGTAAGGCAAGACCATGGGGAGATTCTACCTCCACCCAAGGACCTAAAAATTGTAGAGGTGAAGTTTTCTTTTTTTGTCTCACTAATAATAATAATGTCACATTTGTTTATCCTAATCAAATTTCTTATTATCTTTTTTTCCCACTATGTTCCAATCCCGTTATATTCCATGTTGCAAAAATTATTAAGGTGTAGGAGATAGACGTAGAGAAGCAAAATTCTCCACAAAAAAGTTATTTTCTCCTAGGTTAATAGGTGATTACTCCTGATTTACTCTAACTTCATTATAGAATTTCTTAGCTTCAAAAATTGAATCCAATTTAATGCCAATATTATTGCAAAATAACTGAAATTACTCATAGGATTCCCAAAGTAGAGCATCATTAAATAAACTATTGTTTGTGTTATTACCAGAATCAGAACAAGAATATTCAGCATTAAGAGAGCTAGAGGGTATGCATGATTCAGTAGGCCTAAAATTTGAAATGTGCTGATTACCTGATGCATGCACTAGTGTGGCTGGTTGTGATGATTTTCCAGCTCCAATTCCAAGACTATCTTCCTCCAAGCAGTCAAAAACTACAAGAACCTTCTTGAATTTGGCCAGTGTAATGTTTCTGGTAGAGATTTCAACATCCACATACTTAGTACTATCCATAACGCCCCCACCATCTACAGAGGTATGTTTGGAGGATGTGGTGGGAATAACCTTAGAGGAAGTTGAGGGTTGTTGAGATTTCCTAGAATCAGAATTAGAGGGGGTAGGGAGGATCCCAGAAGAATTGACAGGTTGGATAGGGAGAGATGGGATTGTACTTGAGTTCCTGGTCTAGACATTCTTCCCAGATCGCGGAGCTTTACCCCCTTTGTCACCTCTCCATCCCTTATTAGTTTTAAAAGATTTGCGATTAAGATTAAGCCCACTAGCTACAAAAGAAGAGGAATTAGAATTTCTGGGCCAAGGAGGGAGAGAGACAGAGGATGCAGTGGAAGGAGGGGACAAATATCTCAGCTGTGGCGGAACTTAACAGGATATACAATTCTACCATATGCAAAAAATCTTGTGTCAGGGATTTCCATTCCAAGACGGATAAGAATCCGAATTTTGGCAAATCTTATGAACTTGTACTTGTCAACAGTGATGTCTACCTCTAATAGGTTAGCAAAATCCGAGACCATTAAGCGAAAAACTTTTATGTTCCAAAGATGATGTGAGATTCCTTCCATCCTAATCCAGACTCCTTCTTCCCTAATTGTGAAGACTCCATTTAAGTTAATTGACCAGGGAATGTAAAAGGCAGGGAGGTTTTGTAGATAGGAATCATAGAGATTAAGTGTTTCATTCTGAGATAGGATAGAAGGGAACTTAAAGAGATATTTCTCAAGGGAGAAGTCAGTAACCTCAACCGAAACTGAGGTTGGCCAATTAGCCCGTATGTGGTCCTCGAGAATGGCCTTGTTGAGGTGAAGGGAATGTGTAGTTACAATCGCACAAGAGGAGAAAAAGGACAATTGCTCGCAGACAACATCAGATGGGAGAATGGTGATGGAGTTATAAGGAGATTGTCCAGCCATTATCAAAGGTTCTTGAAAAAAATTACAGATAGCAACGGAATGAGTAGAGGACTTACACTTGAAATAGGACCTAGAAAACTTGCAATAGTGCTTTGTATGCCCCCAACGACCACAGGAGAAGCACCTCCCTTGTGAACGACAAATTCTTACTAGTGGAGAAGAAGCCTTCCTATGAGAAACCACCTCCCAGGTCCCTTTCGAATCGTCAAGTGGCAGAGCTTCAGATGTAAGCTCAAAAGCAGAGGGAGTCAAAGTTACGGAAGAAAGTAGAGGGAGTTTAGGTGGAGAAGCAAATGCGAAGAAGCGGGATCCCACACAAGAGAGAGAGCTATTGCGTATCTCATTGTCAGAAGAGATCTCCAAGACAGAGGATAAAGTCAGTTTTTCCAGAGCTGGGGGCAGAGAGGGAGTCGAAGAGTTTCATTCAGGAGAGGAGAGAGGAAAGGAATTATTTATTATAGGTGTACTGTTAAAAGATAAGGCAGCAAAACCCTTCTCGGAATTCAAAGCATCGTAAATTAAGACGTCATTATTTATTCTTTCATAATCCGCACTTAGTCCAATTAATTGTTCTCTTTGCAAAGCATTAGAGGCAGAATCATTAGAATTATTGAAACTGGCTTTGTTAGGCAGACTAAACAACGTATAATTCCATGCAGTACCTGAAGCAACATTAATGAGCGTCGAACTGGCAGAACCTCGAAGACCATGCCCACATGAGTCAGCCTTTCCAACGACGAAGCAATTGCCGATCAACAGAAGAGTAGTCGGAGCCGAAGAAGAAGGGATCCAAATAGGATTAACAAAAGAGGGGAAAAAACCAGTACGACTAGGACCAAGAAGATCCGATTCTAGAGCCCTCAAAAAATCACAAATAATACAAATATTATTCAATTCCACTAGACAAGTATCACAAGATGAACAATCATAAACAACACAATGATTGTAAAAAATATTTCCCATACAATCAACCTTGCAACAAAAAAAACCAAAGAGCACATTTAACCATTGAAAATAGATTGGAGCAAAACCAATAGGTCAGCTAGATAAATCCACAATCAAATCAAGCTATGCTCCGAGAAGAGGCCCTAGAGCAACCTCAACAAAAAAGAACCAGTCCCTCACAGAAGGCTCCGACGGAGATCCACTGTTAGATCTCCCATAGTCGGTCCAGAATAGACCCTAGAAGAGAGGGCAGGAGGGAAGAGTGAGTGCTGAAGGTGCTTCACCAGATCTGTGTACCTGCAGTCCCTCTATCGAGGGGGACAGCGATCGGAATGCGTCTGACGGAAGGCTCGCCCAGAGAGGGGCAAACCGAACAAGGGAGAGCGGTCCTCATCCTCCAGAAGCCTAACCTTGTAAGATCTCCAGTCAAAATGAATGGCCCAATGGAGGAGGGATCAAGAGTCAACGTGGAGTCGACAGCGGGACTGATCGCGCAAGGGGCGGCGGCGTCGTCGAGGCATTAGGGTTTTTTGATTATGTCTTCAATAATGTGATTGGTGTTTTTGCAACTATCAATTGTTAGTCTCTATAAATTTGAGTTGTATCGAAGTGTACTTTAAGGTAGCATTTGGTAAATTCTTTTTACAAAATGATTATCAAGAAAGGTTGGATCTTTAAGTTTGATATGGTTTGTAGTTTACTCCAGTGAGTTATAATCTTATTTGACAAAAAGAAGCTTATCAAAGTTTTTTAAGCTTATTTAATGTACATATTACCCTTCATCTACAAGAAGTGTCATCTCCATCTTCTCCTTCTATTGCCTTTTAGTACCCCTCATTTACAAGTTATCATGAAAGTTAGCGCAATTGGTAAGGAAAAGGTAGTCACATCGTTTTATTCTAGATTCGAATTTCGTGAAACATAAGAGAAAAAGAACTATTGTTTACTAAAAACAAGTTATCATGAAAGTAATCACATATATATGATTATCAAATCAATATTTTAATAATGTAGTGTTTTGAGAGGTGATTCCAAAAACAAATGTTGAGCAATGGCTACACGTATAGGAGAGTTGGTACCCCTTGTAGTAAAGGAGCAAGCAGTGACAATAAGTAGTGACAGTGGCAACAAGCGATCCACAGGTGTTGGCGATTGGCAGGTAAGTTGGGCATCTAAATTTTGTGGTTTTGTTCAGTGAATATTGTAATTATTAACTAAAAATTTACAGAAAAGGATGCGAATATTTGGATTTTAGGGTTGTAGCATTGCCTATACTTCCCATGTTGACCGGCAATTTTTGAATTCATTTTTCTTCTTTATATTAAACACATAAGCCGTTCTTATTCTTAAAGCGGTATCATTTTGCAAGCCGTCCTAATCATTTCACATGTAGTCCACGTACTCGATGTTTTTGGAATGCAAGTTCTCCATGCGAATTATTGGTGCAAGTTCAAAACTCCCTTTAATTTTTTTTTTAATATATGATAATAGATTTGTCATCCTAATCCAGTGTTTGAACAATTCAACTCATTGTCAGCTTCCATGTTCTCACGTAAAAAAAAAAAACGAAATTCAAAGCAAATCATGCGTGAGTATATTTTCTAAGAAAAAGGTTTACATACACACAATTCTACATTAAATCATGCACAATTCATCTCAATTCTTTGATCATACCATAAAAATTGCAGATGATACGGTAAGTCTGTAGATCACATCCCAAGTATAAGATTTTGTGTATATGGACAACTGTCGTATTATTTAAGTTTCCTGTTCTTCTTTGATGAATCAACCTCACCAACTTCTATTCACTTCTCAGGTATAAGATTTTGTGTATATGCACCCCCTCTCTTCGAAATCACAGGGAGAGATGATGCTCATGCTGGCAAAAACCTCACTGCCATTGCTATTGCTGCTGCGTAGAGGCATCATCACCAGCAGTGGATTCAACACCAGCTGTGCAACAGTGCAAGAAACACAGCCTTCCTGGTCGACTGCCGCAGCAACCAGGAACAATTCAATTCAACAGGGCCATTTCTTCCATCGCAAGGTTCCTTCCGGTAATTGGTATGATCCAATGATGGCACTCCATGAATTTTTATGAGTAAGATGCTAGAGTAATTGGTATTTTAGGATTGAACGTGTATAATTTTGCTTCGTTTCCTATGCGAGTAATGAAAAGTGAAGAAAGTATTAAACAAAATTCTTCCAAACCAATGTCCACCACTTTCACCATGAAGATCTTAAAAATAGACAAAGGAACAAGGTAAAAATCTAATCAGATTCGTCAATGACCTTCGTGCCCAAACCCCTGAGGCCTTCAGCTGGAATTTCGGCGACAGTCACAAGAGAGTAAAGCTCCTCTTTCGCATCTTCCTCTTCGTTTCTCTTGCGAGCAATGCGGACTCGGATCCTCCTCGGGACACTGCGGATACCTCTGCTCCAAACGTGCTTGTTAAGCTTCACATCAACTCTTACATCTGTTGTTCCCATAGCCTTCTGTGCAAACTTCCTAATCTCTTTGATAGCCTTGGGGGCCTTCTTCTTGAAGGTGCTGTACAGCACAAACAGTCAAATAATCACCCCTATCTTATAACTATCAGTTCCATTTTCAACCTACCACACGTGCAGAAAATATTCAGAGCATATGCCTATTCAGTAATATGACACTTCAAATGAAAAAAATAACATACAAGATATTGAGCATATCATGACAATAAATTCTCATAGATAGTTTGTACATGTATTTCAAAAGATAATCAGAACCTACTTGCTCTGTAATCTTTAATGCCACACTGTCATTTCTCAAATTCTATGACTGGCCCGTTCATAGTCCTAATCTTAGAATAGTCCTAAGAAAATCATGATTGTGTTCTCAAAATCAACACAACCTTTGTTTTAACATTTCGTAATCCATCATTTGCACCAAGACAAACTCCAAAGGAGAATACACCATTAAAGTTCATTATTGACATAAACAGTGACCTGTGAAGTGGAACCTTTCAGATAATAGAGCAATCCAAAGAGGACTACAACAAAATTATCACTACAAAGTGGATCATACGAAGAATCAGTCGCAAAATTCCTGAAAAAGATAATCAGGCAATCGAATCTTGTTGTTAAGGGGAACTTGGTACATCAGTCACAAGGAGCCCAGAAGAGAAAAGGAAAAGAAAAATACGAAGGTAAAAAGCACTTCATCTAATCCTCAACCAAGTGAGACTCCTCATTCCAAGCTCCAACAAAGAAGGCGACAACCACTGCATAATTGAAACCCAAGTCATGTTCCAAACCCACCCAACTTGCACAAATTTACCCACAATACGACCTGAGAAAATACGAAAAGAAACAGCACACTAACGAGCATCACATACAATGCAACACAAGCAATGAAATGGGTAAATGTACAAGGGGAGCTGGAATAACAACAACATGGAGAAAACAAAAAATCTCATACCATCCATGCAAACGCTTGTGCAGATTGATCGTGTACTCCCTGGTAACCACCTCCTCTTTCCTGCCCTTTGCTCCTTTCTCAACCATGATTCCAACAACAAAAAAGGTACCTACACAAAATCCAATTTGTCATTCGACCGAAAATTCACTACCCGCCACCATTCAAGTTGAACGAACACGAATCGTGTGGGAAACTGCATACTATCCAAAGTACCCACTACATACAATTCAGCTAGAAGTAAAACCCAATTCATAAATCAAGTAATGGCAACGAAATTTTACGCATCGTGAAGTTATTAAAGACTAGAAAATTTTACAGTAACTAACGAATCTTGGATGAAGGTCGCAAGGAAATGTTCGAACAGGATAATTACGAAGGCATGTGAAATCGAGACGAACATGGATACCTCTGCGCGAGAGAGAGAGCTCACCCTACCGCGGCGTCGGCGGGAACAAGTGCTGCTGGAGTCTGCGCCGGCCGCGGTGGAGGAGCTGAGAACGTAACCAGCAGCCTAGGTTATAACTAAACCTTGGAGTCATCTCGGCCGTCCATCTTCGAGGAAAACCATAGATTGCAATTTCTTTGTATTTTGCAATAAGATATTTTTACCAGGGGAAAGGGGGAAAAAACACCAACAAAAAATGGTAATTAATGAGCAAGTACAATTACAAACAATAGGTAATTACTAATATGAGTTTAATCTAGGACTGTAAATGGGTCGGGTATAACCCATTAATCCGAGTTAACCCGACCCGTTAAGAACGGGTTAGGGTAGAACTTTTGTATACTTGTTGATCCGTTAACCCATCACCCGCTAACCTATAAATTTAGTAGGTCAGGGTCAGGGTAGCATATTACGGGTACCCGTTAACCCATTAACCTGAAGGTAATTAAGTAAATTTACCTAAACCCTAACATTTTAATATAAAATATAAATATATATAAACATTTTAAGTTTTTAACCTAACATCTGCACTCCCGCACGGCCGCACTCCCGCTCCCGCAGCCCGCAGCGGCGTCCCCCGATCCTCCGATCCGGCGTCCGACGGCAGACTACACTCCAACACCCCCGTGGCCCCGTCCCGGCGTCCGACGTCCCCCGATCCTCTCCTCGCGACGGCACCGGGAAGCAGCTTCGCGCCACCGCAACTCGTTCTCCTTTGCTTCACCTCCTCCGCCTCCGCCTCCACTCCTCCCTCGTGGTTGCAGCAGCAGTTCTTTCTCGACCATTCCTTCGTGGAAATCGGGTGGTTTCTGAGGAGCATCTGGGCCGAGCCCTGCTGAGGTACTGCCTTCCTGAGGTTTGATTCAAACCTAAACTTAGAATGTTACAGCAAACAGGTGGTGCTGTCATTCAGCCCTGCTGAGGTTCTTTCTCTCCTTTTCTCCCAAGATCTCGCCCATTTTCATATTTTCGTTTTGATAATGACATAATCTGAAAATATTGAAGGTTCACATGATGTTCTGTACGAGATATTTGACTTCAAGATGGTTTTCGAAAGTTTCTGTTGGAAATGCTTGTTCTAGGTTGAGTTATTTTTTGCTGCAGTCAACAGACATTGGTAGAGAAGATGATACTGTAGTTAAACCTGTAATTAGCCTGGAGAAGTGCAGATGGAAGCATGTATCACAGTAGACAGTTCCGACCACCATGGCCGATTGATTCCTGATGTGATGATGGGAATGAGCATCTGCATCAGTGTTGAAGAG
>JAMKQA010043346.1:0-14716 GCA_024699735.1 Posidonia australis | reverse complement strand
CTCTTGGGCCGAAAGGTCCGTCTTTTGCCAAGTTTGCCCTAGGCCATGAGTCTGACAGGCTTGTCCAGGCATACCACGGCACGAGCTGGGAGATCCCTCACGTTCTTCTTCGAGAGTTGAGCTACCCACTCATTTTCAGCATTATCCTCATGCATTACCTAGCATTAGGATCAGCCTTTGCATTTGCATCCTGCATGGGCCTCGAGTCATGACTTTTCAGTGCATCCGCCGAATAAGTGGCTCACGGCCTCACAACAAATACCACACTCCTGCGAACTCAAACGGGGTGTCTGGTCAACCCTGAGCATTGGTGTCGGTTCCATCCGTCCCTTGACCTCGCTCAGGGAGGGGCATCTATAGACACCCCAATTTTGAGCTCATTTGGCAGCAGTCTCCTCTGATTGACGCTCTGGTCGCAACCACCAAAACCCTAGCTCACACAAGCCCAATTAGGTTCACACTAGCCCACATGACCCAATAAAACACTAAAACCCATTAAAATTCACTGAAAAGCAAATAAAACACTTAATCCAGCTAAACTCCACCTTAAATTCCATAAAACCGTAATAAGAACCCTAATCAAACAAAATCCAATTAAATCCACTTAAAAATCCAACCATAAATCCTAATCCACTTAATCCAGCTAAAATCCACCTAAATAACCTTAAAATTCAATAAAACCCTAATTAATCAAATTTTTAAACCCTAATCAAGTGGAAAGAAATTAAAATCAATTAAATAAGACAAAAACCCTAATTTAAGCTTAATTTAAATTAAATCACTTAAAAACCCAAATAAATAAGTATTTGGTTGGCTTTCTATGCACCTATTTGTGACTTGGGATGAATGTGTGGTTCAATTTGGGGATGCACAGTTGCCTCAGTTTGCACGCCCGTCTTTTCTTTCTTTTCTTTCCTTCTTTTCTCTCCTTTTCTTTTCTCCCACCCTCACGAGCTCTCCGCATTCTCATCTCCTTCTTCTCCCTCCATCAACCTGTGCCACGAGCGACAACGGCCTGTGCCTCCCCGTCTCTTCCGATGGGTTGGACGACCAACGCCATGTGCGAGGAGGCAGAGATAAAGAGGAGGGAGGCAGGAATGGCGGAGGAGGGGAGGAAAACAGTGCGAGAGAGAAGAGGAAGAGAGGAAGGGGGTGTGCGAGCTGGGAAGAGGAGGGGGCCAAAGTGTTGGGTGTGTCCATCGGAGGCTGAGGATCGCTGGAGCTTCGCCGAGGCCATGCCTGAGTGTGGTGGAGCTCGCCGGAGTTGTGTGGGCCGTTGGAGGAGGTACGCGACCCCTCCTTTCTTCCTGTGCCTTATTTCCATAAAAAAAAATGATGAAAATGCATGTAAAATCGTAGAAAAATGGAAAAATTGATGAGAATGAGTTGAAATGCATGAAAACATAGATATCATGCGGTTAGTGTTGAAATTTGTAGGAATATGCAAATTTTTGGAATGAGGGCTACAATATTCTAGAGCTCCTCGCCTTTGTGATTTTCGTGTGAATCACATAGTTAATGGATTGAGGAATAGTTTGGGGGGTTTTGAAGTAGAATCAAGGATCTACACCCCATGATTTATTGGTATTTTGTGATGTGTGTTTGGGATGTCCGATCGAGGCTCCCACTTTGGGTGATTTTCATCATCTAGAGCTGGGGAATGCCCTGGTTGTGGGACTTTTGGTATGCCGAATTGAATTCGGTATGCCAAAATTCTAACAGATTAAGCCAGGATCCCTGGTTTCGGTAGACCGAAACAAGGGGTTTCTGTATAACGAATCAATGTTTTTTGTATATCGAATTCCAATTCGATCTACCGATTTCATCCCTGGCCCATGTGAATAAATGGGCACAAATAATGTAAATAAAATGTTTTTAATGGACAATGAGCATGTGTTAGTGATGTTTTCCCCATGCAAATGACATGGAGGAGTGTGGAATGCAAATTAGTGAATTTGGACATGGTTTTTGGTTTTAGACCCTATAAATGAATAAAATAGTTGATTGTGTGCATGGTTTTGGGCATGAGGCCCAATTTATGAATTTTAAAGCATGATTTTAAATGATTTGAGTTGGGACCCCAAAGGAGGGTCATGTATTGCATGGAAAACAAATTCTTGCAATGGAAAAGAATGGAAATGGAAATGGAAATGGTTTTGAAAAGAAAAGCTTAAAGAGTTTTGAAAATGAAACACTAATAATGTGTAAAAGAACCATGGGGGTTGTTGTCGACAACGTGATTGGGGTATGAGGCTTCAATGAAACCAGTTGCCAGACACAACTGTGGTTGCCGAGCTTGAGATGGTGTAGGCTGAGCTTGGGTCGTTGAACCTAGTTGTTTGAGTCACCGAGTTCGTGACGGTGTAGGCTAAGCCTAAGTTATTGTACTTAGTTGTTTAGGTCACCGACGGCGTAGGTTGAGCCTGGATCATTGTACCTAGTTGTTCAGGTCACCGATGGGGCATCAGACAAAGACGTATCCCTGTGCATATATGAAAAAGATTGAGGCCAATTGGCCGAGGCGGTGGCATCCTGCACGGGGAATTTCACCACGACAGTGCAAGGATGTAGGGGAAATGATGTCCTCGCCTACTGCTTGTGTGCCTGGTTACCCCTGATCAAGGTAACATCAAAAAGAAAAGAAGTGAAAATGAATAAAAGAAAGAGTATGACTAGGATTGGACTTGTGAATGGTCCTAAAATCCTAGAAATGAATAAGAACTGTGGTTTTAACCAGTTACCCGCCAATGATTTCGGTTTTAGTTTTGAGCCCTGAGAGGCAACGTGTTTTAGGTTGGTTCTGGTCAAAATGTGATTTCCTCCAAAATATGAAAAAGATTTTGGAAAGTATAAAAGAAAGAAAGATGAGTTTTTTGTGAAAGATGGTGATCTTGGGAAGAAATCCCAAGTATTGAAAAAAAGACATGATTTGGAAAATGGTTTCCAAATGTTTTGAAAAGAAAATATGAGTTTTGAAAAGGGTATGGAATTGGGAACAAACTCCCAAGTGATTTAAATGAAAATAAAAGGGTGTTTTAAAACTTGATTTTCAAAAGAAAACCAACTTTGAAAATTAAAAGCAAAGTCTTAATGGTTTTGCAGAGATTTTGTGGTTTTGTGTGTTTGAGGCACGTATTAGGGGACTTAGATGTCACTCACGCGTGCATTGTTTGGGTTTCAGGTGCAGATCGCGTGCCGTTGAGTTCCAGTGCAAGAGTAGGAGCTTCTAGCCGCACATTGAGATCCTGATGGTGAGCCTTAGTTACAATTATTTAATGTTCCTATAATTAGTGTAATTTCGCTTTTGATACAGTGATTTAGTAGCGTGCCCGGGATCGGGGCGTTACAAAGTGGTATCAAAGCTAAGGTTACACTTAGTGCACCAGCGTGGTGATGTCCGGTTTAGTGGCTCCCTAGGATTGCACAATAAGGATTTGTGCACTTGAATTTTTGGTTGTTGTGTTTTGTTGTGCTGGCAAGAAGATGTCTCGTCGAGGCCGTCGTCGTGGCAAGACCCCTGTACTCAACTCTGAGATGGGAGAGGGTAGTGCATAGAGGGGTATGAGACGAGAATTTGGCGAGATAATGCGGGGTTTCGCCCAGTCCTTTGGCAGCAGTAGCAAGAATGAGGCGAAGGGAGACCTGTGGATCAAGCAATTCTGCCAGCTTGGTGCGTCGACTTTTGATAGGCACGTCACACCAGAGGAGTGTGAGTCTTGGTTCCTGGAAGTGGAGAAGATCCTAGAGGGGATCGAGTGTCCAGCAGAGAAGTGGTTTCGGATCACGGCAATTCAGCTCAAGAGTGTTGCGGATCAGTGGTGGAGGATAGTGTGCCACACCAAATTTCCGAATGTAGACCTGCTAATGATCTCTTGGGAAAAATTCCGAGAGGTATTCTATGAGAGGATTTTCCCTGAGCATGAGAGAGATAAGCTGGACAGAGATTTCAGGAATCTGATGCAGGGTAGATAGACTGTGGCAGATTATGAGTCGTCCTTCCTTTGGCTGGAGCAATTCTCTCAGGCTGTAATTTTTGAGAAGAACAAAGCCAAGAGGTTTTTGCAAGGGCTGAATCCTATGCTGAGATCCAGAGTTATTGGCTTCAGATGCCAGACTTTAACGGATGTTGTTGAGCTTGCAAGACGCTATGAGGATGATCGTAGGCTGTTCCAGGAGAAGTATCCCAAGAAGGAAAAGGGGAGAAAGTCTGTCTCTCGACCCTCCATTTCTCTACCGTCTATGACTGGAGCGAAGTTCTGGGAGTTCTGGCAGCTTTGAGAAGAAGCAGAAGCAACGACCTACATCTGGTAGAGAGGAGAGTATGGGTTTCAGCCACGTAGGGTCCAGTAGCAGCCCACAAATGGGACCATGCTATGTCTGTGGCAAGAAGGGGCATGTAGCAGTGCAGTGTTGGTACAGGCAAATGAATCTAGATAGTGTGGTATGCTACAACTGCGGGAAGTCTGGGCACTACCAGAAGGACTATCCCAGTCAGCCAAAGGCAGCAGGAGATGCGCCACGTCAGCCTACCAAAAGGAGAGTGTTCTCCATTGCTTCCCCAGATGCTGGTCCATCTGGAGATGTGGTAGAAGGTGAGAACTAGCACAGCTGTATTAATTAAGTCCTGTCCTATAATAATAGATCCTGTGTGTAATTAACACTATTTCTTATTATGATTATGATTATGGTGTGTTGATTATAGGATCGTTTCTTGTGGCTGATCGGATGGCCCGAGTCTTGTTCGACTCCGGGAGTTCATTTTCTTTTGTCTCCGAGTTGTTTGCTTCTGAGATAGGGACTAGGCCAGCCAGGTTGGCATTCCACCTAGATGTAGTCACCCCATTGGGAGAACACAGTCTAGAGTGAAGATATTTGAGACTGGTTGATATTCAACTGGGGGATAGGAATTTTCAGACCAGTTTGATCCTGATGGACATGCAGGATTATGATGTTATCCTGGGAATGGATTGGCTGGCACAGCATTCAGCCGTGATAGATTGTGCCAAGAGGAGAGTTCTGGCAAAGTGTCCAGGCCAAGGCTGGTGTATGGTATAGGGCACCAGACCGGGTGAGCCTAGAAAAGTGATTTCTGCTCTCAAGGCCTATCATCATCTGGCGAGAGGCAGTGTGGGCTATTTGGCCTATGTGACAGTTTCTACTACACCTGTGGTCAAGATTCAGGACCTATCAGTGGTAAGAGAATATCCCGATGGTTTTCCAGAGGAATTGCCTGGAATGCCACCGCACAGGGAAGTGGAGTTTGTGATTGATCTGGTGTTGGGATCTGGTCCTATTTCCAAGGCTCTATATAGGATGGCACCTGTAGAGTTAAGGGAGCTCCAGAATCAGCTGCAGGAACTGATGGATAAGGGATTCATTCATCCCAGTGTTTCACCTTGGGGAGCATCGGTTCTGTTTGTTAAGAAGAAGGACGATTCACTTCGGCTCTATATAAACAACCAGATGTTGAACCAGATCACTGTAAAGAACAAGTATCCACTGCCCAGGATTGATGATTTGTTCGACCAGCTGCAGGGAGCATCAGTGTTTTCCAAGATAGATCTAAGATCTGGATACCATCAATTGAGGATCAGTGAGCCATATGTGCAGAAGACAGCCTTTCGCACCCGTCATGGACATTATGAGTTTTTAGTTATGCCATTCGGGTTAACAAATGAACCGACTGCTTTTATGGACCTGATGACTAGGGTGTTCAGGCCGTATTTGGATCAGTTTGTGGTCATCTTTGTGGATGATGTTCTAGTATATTCTCTGGATGTTTAGACTCATCAGAGGCATTTGAGGATCGTATTGGAGACGTTGAGGCAGCATCAGCTTTATGCCAAGTTCTCCAAGTGCGAGTTTTGGCTGGAAGAGGTGACCTTCCTTGGTCACATTATTTCAGGAGAAGGCATCAAGGTAGATCCAGCCAATGTAGAAGCTGTGAGCAGTTGGGCCAGACCGAAGACAATAACCGAGATTAGAAGTTTTCTCGACCTGGCAGGATATTACAGGAGATTCATCCAAGCTTTCTCCAAGTTTGTTGTACCATTGACCAAACTGACTAGAAAGGAAGTGCACTTTGCTTGGGATTGGCAGTGCAAGGAGAGCTTCAATGAGTTGAAGGCTCGTCTGGTATCAGCCCCAGTTTTGACTTTACCCTCTGGGAGCGGCTGTTTCACGGTCTACAATGATGCCTATGGAACTGGTTTGGGGTGTGTGCTGATGCACATGGTAGGGTGGTGGCGTATGCCTAGCGACAGTTGAAAGATCATGAGAAGAATTATCCAACCCATGATTTAGAGATGGCAGCTGTTGTGTTCACCTTGAAGATTTGGAGGCATTATTTATATGGCGAACAGTTTGAGGTGTACACGGATCATAAGAGTCTGAAGTACATCTTTACTCAGAAGGATTTGAACCTGAGACAGAGGCGCTAGGTGGAGTATATTAAGGATTATGATTTAAGTTTGTCCTACCACCCAGGGAAGGCAAATGTGGTTGCAGATGCTCTGAGCAGGCACACTCATGTCATGGCTAGTCTGATGATCCATGAATGGAAATTGTTAGAGGGACTAGTGGAGTGCAGGCCACGAAGACTGTCTCAGGACCTCGCCAGAGTGATGCTGGCTAATTTGTCTATTCGCCTGAGGATGATCGAGGCGATTATCATAGCTCAGCAATATGATTCCTTTGTGTCAGATATCTGGAATAAGCTAGAAGCTGGTAATGCCCCTCATTTCACAGTGGGGTAGATGGTGGGTTGAGGTACAATCTGAGATTATATGTGCCTCAAATAGAGGACATCAAGAATAGTTTGTTGGACGAAGTTCACCGCTCCAGATACACCATTCATTCAGGAAGCTTCAAAATGTATAAAGACCTGAAGAGGAATTTCGGTGGCTTGGGATGAAAAGAAAGATTGCTGAGTATGTGGCGAAGTGTGCAACTTGCCAAATGGTGAAAATAGAGCACTAGAAGCCCGAAGGGACTTTGCAACCTCTAGACGTTCCAATGTGGAAGTGGGAAAATGTGTCGATTGATTTTGTGATGGGATTCCTACGAACCCGAAGAAAGAATGATACAGTTTGGGTGATAGTAAATCGCCTTACAAAATTGGCACATTTATTGCCAATGAGGGTGAATCTTCCTTTGGCAAAACAGGCAGAGTTGTATGTGGCTGAGATTATGAGATTGCAAGGTGTCCTAGTGTTTATTGTGTATGATAGAGACACGTGGTTTACATCAAGATTCTAGGGAGCTCTGCAGGAGGCTTTTGGCACGATGCTAAATTTTAATACAACCTTTCACTCCCAGACGGATGGCCAGACAAAGAGGACCATCCAAACACTAGAGAACATGCTTAGGGCCTGTGCCTTGGACTTTGGTGGTAGCTAGGACAATCACTTACCTTTGATTGAGTTTGCATATAATAACAGTTACCACACTAGTATTGGTATGGCACTATATGAGGCAATGTATGGAAAACCTTGCAGGACACCCACATGATGGAGTGAGGTGGGTGAGAGACAGTTAGGCCTGAGATCGTACAGCAGTACGAGGGCAAGGTGGATCTGATACGGAAAAGGTTGTTGTCTACCCAGAGCCGACAGAAGAGTTATGCTGATATGGGGCGGAGACCTCTGGAATTCGAGGTAGGAGACTTCGTATTCCTGAAGGTGTCACCAACCAAGGGTGTGATGTGGTTTGGAAAGAGAGGCAAGTTGAACCCCAAGTATATCGGACCGTACCAGATTACAAAGAGGGTTGGTGAGGTGCATACAGACTAGATCTGCCTCCAGGGTTGGCGAGTGTGCACAACACCTTCCACACATCTATGTTGAGAAAGGGCTTGGTTGATGCGTCCTAGGTGATACCAATGTAGCCAGAGGAGCTGCGGGAGGACCTGTCTATGGTTGAAAATGCAATTCAGATATTGAACAGAAATGAGCTAGTCCTTAGGAACAAAGTTATCCCATTGGTGTTAGTTCAGTGGCAACACCATGGTATAAAGGAGGCTACCTAGGAGCACAAGGTGGACATCCAGAGACAGTACCCCTACTTATTTTATTAGAGCTGAATTTCGAGGACGAAATTCTTTTAAACGGAGTAGGATGTGACATCTAGGCTAGATTATCCATTTTAATTGTAAGCCATGTAATTAATTGTAATATTGTATAAATGATATATTAATGGATAATCTATTGTTTCTTAGATGTGTGAGAGTTTGGTTGGCTTTCTGTGCACCTATTTGTAACTTGGGACCAATGTGGGGTCTTGTTTGGGGATGCACAGTTGCCTCAGTTTGCGTGCTAGTCTTTTCTTTCTTTCTTTTTTCTCCTCTTCTTTTCTCCCTCCCTCACGAGCTCTCTCCATTCACGTCTCCGTCTTCTCCCTCCAACAGCCCGTGCCATGAGCGACAACAGCCCAAGCCTCCCCTTCTCTTCCGACAGGATGGAAGGCCGGTGCCTTGCAGGAGGAGGCGGAGATAAAGAGGAGGGAGGCAGGAATGGCGGAGGAGGGGAGAAAAACGGTGCGAGAGAGAAGAGGAAGAGAGGAAGGGGGCGTGCGAGCTACGAACAGGAGAGGGCCAGAGTGTTGGGTGCGTCCACTAGAGGCCGAGGATCACCGGAGCTTCGCCGAGGCCACGTCGGAGTGTGGTGGAGCTCGTCGGAGTTGCATGGGCCGTCGGAGGAGGTATGCGACCCCTTCTTTCTTCTCGTCTCTTATTTCCATAAAAAAATGATGAAAATGCATGTAAAATAGTAGAAAAATAGGGAAATTGATGAGAATGAGTTGAAATGCATGAAAACATAGATATCATGCGGTTAGGGTTGATATTTGTAGGAATATGCAAATTTTTGGAATGAGGGCAACAGTAGCCGTTCTAGAGCTCCCCCCCTTTGTGATTTACGTGTTAATCACATAGTTAATGGATTGAGGAATGGTTTGGGGGGTTTTGAAGTAGACTCAAGGGTCTACACCCCATGATTTATTGGTATTTTGTGATGTGTGTTTGGGAGGTCCGATTGAGGTTCCCACTTTGGGCGATTTTCGTCGCCCGGAGAAGGGGAATGCCCTGGTTGCGGGACTTTCGGTCTGCCAAATTGAATTTGGTATGTCGAAATCCTGACAGATTAAGCCAGGATCCCTGGTTTCGGTAGATCGAAATCTTCTAGTCGACCGAAACAGGGGGTTTCGGTATACTGAATCAGTGATTTTTGGTATACCAAATTCTAATTCGGTCTGCCATTTTCATCCCCTAGCCCATGTGAATAAATGGGCACAAATAATGGAAATAAAAGGTTTTAAATGGACAATGAGCATGTGTTAGTGATGTTTTCCTCATGTAAATAACATGGAGGAGTATGGAACCCAAATTACTGAATTTGGACATGGTTTTGGGTTTTATACCCTATAAATGAATAAAATAGTCGATTGTGTGCGTGGTTTTGGGCATGAGGCCCAATTTATGAATTTAAAGAATGATTTTAAATGATTTGAGTTGGAACCCCTCAAGATGGGCAAGTATTGCATGGAAAACAAATTCCTGCAATGGAAGAGAATGGAAATGGAAATGGTTTTGAAAAGAAAGCTTAAAGAGTTTTGAAAATGAAACACTAATAATGTGTTAAGGAACCACGGGAGTTGGTGTCAACAACGTGATAGTTTAGGATATCAGTGTAAATGATAGTTTAAGATATCAACCTAAATGATAGTTTAGGATATCAGTTTAAGTGATAGTTTAGGATATCAGCCTAAGTGATAGTTTAGGATATCTTCCTAAGTAATAGTTTGGGATATCAGCCTAAATGATAGTTTGGGATATCAGCGTAAGTGATAGTTTAGGATATCAACGTAAGTGATTGTTTAGGATATTAGCGTAAGTGATAGTTTAGGATATCAGCCTAAGAGATAGCTTAGGATATCAGCCTAAGTGGTAGTTTAGAATATCAACCTAAATGATAGTTTAGGATATTAGCCTAATCAATAGTTTGAGATATCAGCCTAAACGATAGTTTTGGATATCAGCGTAAGTGATAGTATAGGATATCAGCCTAAGTGATAGTTTAGAATATCAACGTAAGCGATAGCTTAGGATATCAGCCTAAGCGATAGTTTTGTAACGCCTTGATCCCGGGCTTGCTACCAAATAATAGTATCAAAAGCATAATTACACTAATTACAGAAATATTAAATAACTGTAACTAAGGCTCACTTTCAGGATCTCAATGAGAGGCTAGAAGCTCCAACTCCTGCACCGGAACTCGACTGCATGCAATCTGCACCTAAAAACCAAACAAGCATGCGTGAGTGACATCTAAGTCACCCAGTACGCACTCGAAACACACAAAACCATAGAAATCCCTGTAAAACTGGTAAAACTCAGCTTTTAATTTCCAAAGTTGGTTTTCTTTTGGAAATCCACTTTTCTTTTATTTTAAACCTCATTCACTTTTATTCTGTTTGAAATCACTTGGGATCCTGAGCCCAAGTCTAAACTTTTTTTTTCAAAACCCATCTTTCTTTCCATTTGAAAACATTTGGAAATTCATTGCAAAACCACATTCTCTTTCAAAAACACACATTTTTCATTTTCTTTTAAAACCTTTGGAATTCATTTTCCAAATCATGTCCTTTTTCAATACTTGGGATTTCTTCCAAAAATCACACTTTCAAATTCACATTTCTGACCAGATCCAGCCTAAAACACAATGCCTCTCGGGCTCAAAACCAAATCATAAATAACGGTTGGTAACTGGTTAAAACATCATCATTAATCCATTTCAGGATTTTAGGACTATTTCATAAGTCCAATCTTGGTCAAATCACATTTCTTTTTCTTATTCATTTCCACTTTCCTTTACTATTGTTACCTTAATCAGGGGTACCAGGTGCACAAGCAATAGGCGAGGACATCCTTTCCCCTACCTTCCTGCACTGCCGCGGTGAAATTCCCCATGTGGGATGCCACCGCCCCGGCCAACCGACCTCAATTTCTTTTTCATGTATGCACGGGGATACGTCTTTGTCTGACGCCCCATCGGTGACCCGAACAACTAGGTCCAATGACCTAGGCTCAGCCTACACCGTTGATGACCCAAACAACTAGGTTCAATAACCTAGGCTCAGCCTACACTGTCACGAGCTCGGTGACCCGAACAACTAGGTACCATGACCTAGGCTCAGCCTACACCATCTCAAGCTCGGAAACCACAATCGTGTCTGGCAACCGGTTTCATTTGAGCCTCTTACTCCTACCACGTTGTCGACACCAACCCCCGTGGTTCCTTAACACATTTTTAGTGTTCCATTTTCAAAACTCTTTAAGCTTTTCTTTTCAAAACCATTTTCCATTTCATTCTTTCCGTTGTAGGAATCTGTCTCCTTGCAACACTTGACCCTCCACTAGGGTCCCAACTCAAGTCATGAAAATCATGCTTAAAATCATAAATTAGGTCTCATGCCCATAAACCACGCATAATTAGCCATTTTGTGTATTCACATGGTCTAAACCCCAAAACTACACAAAATCATCCTTTTTTTATTCATTTATGGGATCAAAACCCAAAACCATGTTCAACTTTATTTATTTGGGTTCCACATTCTTCCATGTCATTACATAGGGAAAACATTACTTACATATGCTCAACATACCTTTTAAAACCATTTATCATTCATTTAGATTCATATTTAAGCATATCAGGGTCAAGGCAAAAACGGCAAACCAAAGGCAGGTTTGGTATATCGAAATTCCCTATTTTGGTATACTGAACATTTTCAGTATACCAAAACCCCCTGTTTCGGTCGACCGAGAGATTTCGGTCTACCGAAACCAACAATCCTGGCTTAATTTGTTAGGATTTCGGCATATCGAATAAATTCGACATACCGAATAAATTTGGCATACTGAATTCCTCGCAGACAAGGCACATCCCTGTTCCAAGCGGCGAAAAATCGCCCAATGTGGGAGTCCTGATCAGACCCCACAAACACACATCACAAATTACCATAAAATCATGGGGCGTAGACCATTGAGTCTACTTCAAAACACCTCAATTCATTCCTCAATCCATCAACTATGTGATTCATACAAAAATAACAACGGGGAAGAGCTCAGTAAAACCTACTGTAGCTTACACCCCAAAATCACATTCAATTCCACATATTCTTCATCCTAACCGCATGATTTCTATATTTTCATGCAATACAACTCATTCTCATCATTTTCCTTATTTTTCTACAATTTTATATGCATTTTTGTCATTTTCATGGATTTTCTCACGTAATCCAAACACAAGGGAAACGAGAAGGGACAGGGGTCGCATACCTCTGATGGCGCCCCAACGAACCTTCCTGCACTCCGGTGAGCCTCCTCATGCCCCAGCGAAGCCTCCTTTGCCGGCGGATCACACGAGCAGCCCCCACCTCCTCCTCGGTTGCACGCACGTCGTTTTTCCTCTCCCTCTTCCTCCTCGTGTCGCTGCTCACCTTCTTCCACTCGCCTCCGCCTCTCTTATCCCTTCCTCCTCCTACATCACGCCTGTCACCCATCGCATCAGAGGTGATGGCGAGGCACGGGTCGTTAGGTGGTGGTAGCACGGGATGGTGGAGGGTGAAGAGGAAGAAGACGTGTGTGATGAGCTCGTGAGTGAGAGAAGGAGAAAAAGAAGGAAAGAAAGAGGAAGGAACGGGCATGCAAATCAAGGGGAAAGGATGTCCTCAACTACTGCTTGTGCTCCTAGTTACCCCTAATTAAGGTAACAACAGTAAAGAAAAGTGGAAATGAATAAAGAAAAAGAAATGTGATTTGGTCAGGATTGGACTTATGAAATAGTCCTAAAATCTTGAAATGGATTAATGATGATGTTTTACCAGTTACCAGCCTATATTTATGATTTGGTTTGAAATGTGAATTTGAAAGTGTGATTTTGGGAAGAAATCCAAAGTATTGAAAAGGATATGTTTTGGAAAATGAATTCCAAAGGTTTTGAAAGAAAAATGCAAAGGTGTGTTTTTGAAAGAGAATGTGGTTTTGGAATGAGTTTCCAAATGTTTTGAGAAAAGAAAAGAAACATGACTTTGAAAAGAGCATGAATTTGGGATTGAATTCCCAAGTGATTTCCAAAAAAAAAAAAAAGAGAAAAGAGGATTTTCAAAAGAAAACCAAGCTTTGAAAATTAAACAGATGAGTTTTTATAGTTTTCCAGAGACATCGTGTTTGTGTGTTTGGGGCACGTACCAGGTGACTTAGATGTCACTCATGCGTGCTTGTTTGGTTTTGAGGTACTGTTTGGTGCAGCCGAGTACTAGTGCAGGTGTTGGAGCTTCTAGCCACACATTGAGATCCTGAAGGTGAGCCTTAGTTACAATCATTTAATGTTTCTGTAATTAGTGTAATTATGCTTATGATACTGTGATTTAGTAGCATGCAAGGGATCGGGGCGTTACAGAGTGGTATCAGAGCTAAGGTTACACCTAGTGCACCGGCTTGGTGATGTCCGGTCTAGTGGCTCCCTAGGACTGCACAATAGAGAGTCGTGCACCAGAAGTTTTGTTGTGTTTTATGGTGCTGGCAGGAAGATGTCTTGCCAAGGCCACAGTCGTGGCATGACCCTTGTACCTGACTTTGAGACGGGAGAGGGTAGTGCATGGAGGGGGATGAGACGAGAATTTGGCGAAATGATGTGGGGTTTCGCCCAGTCTTTTGACAGCAGTAGCAAGGACGTGGCGAAGGGAGACCCGTGGATCAAGCAGTTCCGCCAGCTTGGCGCGCTGACTTTTGATGGGCGCGGCACACCAGAGGAGTGTGAGGCTTGGTTCCTAGAGGTGGAGAATATCCTTGAGGGGATCGAGTGTCCAGCAGAGAATTGGGTCCAGATCGTGGCATTCTAGCTCAAGGGTACTGCGGATCAGTGGTGGAGGATAGTGCACCGCACCAAATTTCTAAATACGGACCTGCTGATGATCTCTTGGGAAGAGTTTCGAGCGGTATTCTATGAGAGGTTTTTCCTTGAGCATGAGGGGGGAAAGTTGGTCAGAGAATTCAGGAACCTGAAGCAGGGTAGCCTGTCTGTGGCTGAGTATGAGTCATCCTTCCTTTGACTAGAACAGTTCTCTCAGGCTGTAATCTCTGAGAAGAACTGTAACGTCCTGCTCTCGGGCGTGCTACCAAAACACAGTATCACAAGCACAATTACACGAAATTACAGAACAAATAGAACTGTAACCAAGGCTCACCTCTAGGATCTCGATGTGCGGCTAGAAACTCTAATTCCTGCACCGGAACCTGGCTGAACGCGGTCTGCACCTGAAAACCAAACAACACGCGTGAGTGACATCTAAGTCACCCAGTACACACCCCCAAAACACACAACTACAAACAAGGCTCGGCAAAACCAAAAGAAAACCTGTTTCCTAACACTTGCAAAACTTGGTTTTCTTCTTTGAAAATCATTTCTTTTTTTTTTAAATAATCACTTGGGAATTCAATCCCAAAACCAAAATTATTTCTTTATAAAATCACCACTTGGGATCTCAATCCCAAGTCAGGCTTTTTTCAAAAGCCACATCCCTTTCCTGTTCTCAAAACATAAGGAAATTCTTTCAAAACATTCTTTTTTTAAAATCCTTTTGGAATTCATTTTCTTTTCCAAAACAATTCCATTCAAAACTTGGGATTCTTCCCAAAACACACTTCCTAACCAGATCCAGC
>JAMKQA010043345.1:0-19573 GCA_024699735.1 Posidonia australis | reverse complement strand
TCAAGCCTTTATGATAATTTGGATGCTCCTTCATGTATGTTCATATGTCTCTGTATCATTATAATTTCTGCACTGTATGGTTTCTATTTTAATAAATGAATCATGATCCAATGCAGCCACTAGCTATGAAATGAACTGTAAATATCCTTTTTAGATGTTTATCATCTTTACATGGTTGTTAAGCTAATTAAATCACTGCACAATCCTTGAAATCCACCAAGCAGTAGTTATAGCCCCTTATAACCCATGAATAAGCATGATTTGAGGAGAGAAATAATAAGAGGATTTTTATGCTTGATGATTTATCATATTTAAGTTCTCTAGCATCTAAATAATTGATCTGGATAGAATTAACCAAAGTTATCTCTTGCATCTGGCCCAGATTCTGAAATCAGACTGCAATCTGATTCAGAATTTCTGGGGTGCACCAAACTGGAGCACCAACATGGCGTACCAGGGTGGCGCATCTAGCTAGAGCACCAATCTGGCGCACCATCCTGGTGCACCAGCCTGGTCATAGTGCAAACCACCAACTTTGCATCATGATCTGCATGCTTCTTCGAGTGTTTTGGAGTGTGATTTTCTTAGTGTGTATTCTCTGATATGTCATGTTCAGGTGTGCACGATTTCAGCCTGTGATAGCATTGTTAATATTAGTTTTGCATCTTGCATAGTAAGCCTGTTGTTGTGGTCTGGTGAACTGGTTGCCCCATGAACTTTTGTTTGGGAAGTTCTTATGCAATAGTCCATGATCCAGATCTAGATAGCATGGCTGAAACCCATTGGTTTTATTTAGTATAAGGGTGGTGTGGTCTTGTGTGAGGCATATTGCCCTTGAGCACAAGACCCATATTGTGCATTCTTTCTTGGGTTTCCTCTCTCCCTTGTGACCTTGTGGGAAGAAGGGAAACCCACTCATGTGTGATCGATTTTGTTAGATATTCATGATGCATTTTTAGATGGTTTTATGCACCTTTGCAAATTTTATATCACTTCACTGACACACTTTTCTAGCACACGTTAGTAGAGCACATAGGTGGTGCACCAGACTGGCGCACCATCCAGGCGCACCTGCTTGTTTTTCACTACACACTGTGGCTTTTTGGCATGGTGTTTAGCATGTTTTCCGATCTGATATTTCTTTGGTTTTCTTTGGGTGTCTTCCTGGATATGTCAGGATGACTCCAGTCTGTTTTCATCCATTTTTATGCATAATAGCTCATGTTTTGCTTATAGTAAAGCAAGGATGAAATTAAGTCACTCGATGTTGTTAGATCTTTGATCATATCTGTACAATATCCTTGCACTGGTGCTTAACCCACCATGCGGGTGACCTTTCTAGGCATTAGGACACACCCTACAACCCATACACCCATGTTTAGCATAAGGCACCACTTACATATAGTATTGCATTGCATATCACCCTTGGGCGTACAAAAATAGGCTAAAAAGTCGACATTTCAAACAAGTAAATGAGAAACCCAGTAAAAGACTAATTTTTCGGGAGCACAAGGGTGCCTAATACCTTCCTCGTGCGTAATAAGGATCCTTGCCCATTTTTGGTTCATGATTGACCTTTCCTTTTCCATTGGTTTTTTATTGCATAGTTTTAATGTTTTGAAGTTGTTTTCCTCGTCTCCCGTTTTTAAATAGACTAAGTGGCGACTCCTGGATTTTATCATTATTTTCATTGTTTTGTCGTGACTTTGCCTATCCTCACGCATTTGGCCTTTCGCGTCACGCACAAGGCTGTCGTCGGCATGGTTACACCAACAAACACACATGAGTGACCACTGAAAGGTCACTCAGCACACTCCCCACCTAACACACTCACACAACATTGGCATCTCTCTAGGATGTTGCCACACCACACAAGACAATACGTTGTTGCCCAACAAGCACGCAAAACCTCAAAAATCATGCCATTGAAAAACATTCTTTTCATTCAAAACCATATCATGCTTTTCCAAAACCGTTTTCTTTGTTCTTTTTCAAAACCATCTGGTTGTCTTTCGAATCTTTATGCATTACTCGAAATGGCCACACTTGCCAGGTCAAGTCCGCACTGCACCATAGTGCCACACTAACACAAGATTTCTATTCAAATCCATTTAGAAACCATATTTCAAATCTCCATGACACTCATGGACAAAAATCACACAAACTAGACGCCATTCATAGGTGAAAACCACATAAAACATCATTACCACCCACGGCGAAAAGTCACACAAGCTACATCGCCACTCATGGGTGAGAAACCATATAGGCTTCAATAGGCACCACAAAATCCATATTTCAAATCTCATCGCCACTCACAAGAGAAACCTCACAAGGTCTCAACAAAATTGACCACATGTAACCGTCAGGGACAAGGTCCTCGAGCCCACTATACTGTCACAGACAACTGCAACCTGCCCTTCCTAGCCTATAAACCTCACAAGTCGTGTTGTCCAACACCAAGTAACTGACACAAGCCATAAGCAGTCTAGTAACATGCAACCCAACGATGTCTGCACAATTGTGGTGGACCACCCCTTGCAGGAGTCCAACAGCCCCAGCCAGAGCCTCATTGTCCTCAAGACACACGCACAGGGTGCATACTCAAGACGCCCTTGGTGCTTGAGCACTTGGGGACTCTAACCCCAGACCCAATCAATACTAACACTGAGGGTAGTTTGGGTCTACCGTACCCTAAGTATGCACTCTCCTTGGATCGAAACATGGTAATCACGACCTAGAACACATCTCGAACCACTTAGAGGTCTCATTACCTTGTGTAGGAATGGTCTGTGGTTACATGGTTCCTACAAAATCTTGGTACTCGAACTGTACAACGTATCATGGAGCCACTCAGAGGTTTCATACTCCTTGGGTCCATTGCCACAATTCATTGAGTCCCGTTAGTACCTTGGTCTTCGGCATCCAAAACAAGTGGAGTATCATACCTCCAAGTCCAGCCAGTATCTCAACCCATGGACCTTAGCCTCTACCTCGTGAACGACAATCCAAGAGTATCATACCTCTAGGATTCATTGAACACTTGCCTCGACCTCTTGATCTCACCACACATAGAAAACACCGTAAAGCATTTTCAAGGCATATGCAATTTTTCCAAAACTCTTTTAGAAACTAGTTTGAAAATATTTTAAGCATCTCTCAAAATACCACCAGTTTAAACCACGCATTCCAAGCCTTTGGGATAACCATTACCCAAAACATTCAGCATTTTCCTCAGAAATCATTGAAAACCTTCTCGAACTCAAACACCATAACTGTTTCAAAACAGAAGCCACATCCAACCCAAAGACTGAGAAAAAGCACACCATCTGGGCTAGAAACCAACTTAGGAGAACTATACAAGGACAAAAACAAAGGCCTTGTAACTCCAAGCAGTTCACAAGGCCAAACATCATCTAATCCTAGGGAAATTGAAATCCTTATAATTTATCTAAACCATTCAGGGGTAATTCTAGTATTTCTAAGTCATATAATTTTCCATTCTATTTATAATACAGAGTGATCTTGCTAATTTATTTTAGGCAAATCCCTAACTCCCTTACTAATGTTTTTTTCCTACTCATTTATGTCCATTATTGGTTGATCATACTAAAGGAGAACTACCTGTCTTGCACTGCCAAGTGTTGAGCACAGAGCAGCCGACGTTCAATGTTGAACACAGAGAATCCTACAATCAACAATTTTGGTCCCAAAACCTTCGTTAAATCACCCTATATCCAATCCATTCTTTAATCATTTTTGTTGTAGGATCATTATCTAACTAAATAGCATCACTAACATTCTAAGCCATTGGTTAACTACAAATTCCACAACAATCCACTATTATGCAAACATTAACAACTAAGGGCGTTGAACACTGGAAAGCCAACATTCAACATTGAATGCTGGAAACCCCAACGTTCAATAGCCTGATCACAAAACTGCAATGAAAACTTACAAATCCTAGCATGAGTTCTAATCCAAGCCACTAGGAAGAACATTAGCAACCTTAACACATACATAATCCTATTGCATGTAATATAAATCACAACTAAGGATCAACTGAACTATCCAAAATCAAGAATTATAGGGTGCCAGTGTTGAACTCTGCGGTCTTGGCGTCCAACATTGACCGTGCCAGGCCACCCATTCAACTCACTGGCTACACCCTGGCACTGAAAACCTCTCCCCCAGGCATGCAATTTCCCTACCAAAACCATGCACACATCATACACGAGTAAAGGGCATCATGCTCACAGAGACACACCAAAACCCGACCCCAAAACATTGTGAACATTAATCCTAAAAAGGGGTGTATACATTGCACCCACGAGGTGTGCCCACATGATGATCTAAAGCTCCCCAAATGCTTCAAGTCATGCCTCGAGCACCCATCGACCAACCATCACGCCTATAGCAACCCACACGACCATGAACCCAAGAATCAGTGGATGAAGCCAAGAGAAAAAGGAAGGAAGGAGAAGAAGAAAAGTGTAACGCCCCCATCCGAGAATGCTACCTAATTAGCATCACTACCCAAATACAATAATTAAACATTTAAAATAATTGAGAAGGGTCAAACAACTACCCAAGAACGGTGTGTGGCTAGTGGATCTGGAAAATTCAAACACTGAAATCTAAACTGCACTCCAACAACTACTCACCTGAAAAGTCAAAAATACAAACAACAAAACACACGTGAGTGACATCTAAGTCACCGAGTACGTGACCACGAGAAAAACCATGACAAAACCATCATAAAACCTTGAGAAAACTCATTATCTCAGTTAGACAAAACCCAAAACCAGGTTCCTTGGCAATTACACAAAACTAGTTTATAAAACTTGGATCTCATTCCAAAAGCCAAAAATCATCAGGAACTCCCTTTCCCAACATCATGTCTTTCTCAAATATTTTCTCTTCATAAATCTTTGCATTTTAAATCATTTATGTATCTCGAGAAAACCACATTCTTGACCAGACCTAATCTAAAACAGTTAAATCCACACATGGCTCAAAATAGTAAATCCACACTTGGCTAGCAACTGGCTCAAAATCATAACTCATCTTAGCTAAAAGCTAGCTAAAGCCATAAGCCAAACGCAAACCATCTTTAGCCCAAAACCACAATACACATATCAATCACAATCACTAGTGTCACCTTGATTAGAAGCAACTAGGCCACAAGCAGAAGGTAAGGCACCAACCTCACCAACCTACGGTACCCTTCCCCGTGCATGAGGACAATCGCCCCGGCCAACAAACCTTAATCTCATTTATTTTACATACACGGAGATATGCCTTTCCTGGCCTCCCAAAAGTGTCCTGGCTCCTGATACTCTCATTCCCAAGTCTAATCGACACAGTCTCAAGTGGGAGTAACCTGGCCTCTTTCAACTGCCCCTAAACTTCAACAACCATGCAAACTTCATGGACTCATAACCTCAGCAACCACACTTGGACTAACCGGTCTCATCGGGGTCCTCAGCTTCGACCAATGTTGTCCTATTACTACGTGGATCCGAAACAACAACACAAATCTATTTCCATAAACATTCAGATTTTCTCATAAAACCTCACATCCATTCATTTTATCTTGGAATTATTTCCATAATTGCCTCATGTCATTTACATGGATTTACTAATGCATGCTTAAAATATCATTAAAGCATTTCAATCAAATCCATACCAAAATCTCAAGCATTCAGCATAGGGCCCTGATTCGGTAGGTCGGAATCATCTGATATGCCGAAATCATCCTAGAACAAAACATCGGCTAAGGGGCTGGTTCAGTATGCTAGCATCATCTGGTATACCATTTTTCCCTGATTCGGTATACCAGACCATTTCAGTATGCTGAAGTTAGTTCAGAATTCCCTTTCTAGGTTCTACATCGACATATCAAAACACTTCAGTATGCCAAAATCCTTTGATTCAGCATACTGAAGCATTTCGCATGCTAGTCCAGGCGATTTTGTCCTTTCTCAGCCACAACCACACACGACATTTGCTAGAGTTTGGGCCTTCGACGGACACATCTCTGGTTAACCAAAAAATCCTAGAAAATCGCCAAAGGTAGTGCTCTTAGCCAACTACCATTTGGGACAAATTTCATCAAAAACCAACATGTATATAACAAGATATCAAATCTCAAAGCCATTGTGCTCAAAAACCAACACTATAGCACAATCTCCAAAAATCCCACAAAATGGCATTATCACATCATATACATGCAATCCATAACATCCCAAGCATTTTCATAATTTTCCATGATTTAATCACATTATAATCATGTTTTCGTGCATTAAACCTAGGGCATAAAAAGATGAGGGAAAAGGGTCGCATACCTCATTGGCACTCTGACAGCCTACCTGCTCTCCAGTGAGCCTCTTCACGCCTTCAGTGAGCTCTGGAAGTCCTCGACTAACGACGAGATCCTCCTCCTCCAATGGCACCTCCCAGGCTTGCACACACCTCTCTCTCTATGGTTTCAGTTCTCTCTAGCTTAACTTGTGCCCTCAGCTCCATCTCCTTTGGCCCCTTTTAAGCTTCTCCACCTCTGCCACTTCCGCAAATCATGTCTATCCATCTGCCCTCCATCAGATCTAGTGGGGAGGAGATGAGAGGAGCCAGCTACAGTTGTAGGTGCTCGTGAAGGGAGAAAGGGAAAGAGGAAGAAGACAACACGTGATAGAGGTGGCACTCTGCTTAGGTTTATCGTGGTCCAACCCAAGTCCCACATACACAGGCACAACACCAGAAACCACACAACCAGAGACCAAAGCATGACCACATAGAGAGAGACACACACAACAATACCAACCATATCAGATTATCCATTAATAAGCTATATCCAAAATAATACAATAAATTCCATGGTTTTACATTAATTTGATAATTGGGCCTAGATGTTACAAAAAGAGAGCATCAAATCCCAACCATACCTCTCTTTCTCTTTGTCCCAAGCACCCATGGATCACCAGAGGGCATTCACACACATGTCAATGATGAAAAAGGAGAAGAGGGGAAGAAAAATCCCCTAAAATGCCACCTTTAGCACTTATATAGGTAGCAACAATACTCAAGGTGTTATACGCAGTTGATAGGATGTTCAACATAGAATATATGAATGTGGGTGTTTAACAACCAGGTCGTAAGTGTTAAACGCAGATTCACCGCGTTCAACACAAGACGGTTCACAAGTTGCGTTTAACACCCTAAGATTCTAGAAATCTCCAACCTAGATGTTGACTTCTTGAGATTTCAAAAATTTCCTCTCTAGATGTTGAATGCACGATATCTAGCATCTAACATACATTGTAGGCCAACTAGCGTTCAATACACCACAAAATTCTAGAATTAAACTTCTATCCTATAATGCTGCCAAAAATCAGGATCGTCACTATATGTGTGTATGTAAGGATCGTCACTATATGTGTGTGTGTGTGTGTGTGTGTGTGTGTGTGTGTGTGTTATATATATATATATATATATATATATAGAGAGAGAGAGAGAGAGAGAGAGAGAGAGTATAGATCTATTGCATGCTTCCTCAACCTTTAAAACAACTTTTATATCAAATAAATCTGGTTTCTAGTTTTTTTTTTTTTTGAAATTCAAAAATCAGATGCATTACAACCATCCTCTCCACCAAATCAAACCCTAAAATATATTAAAACCAACCCTATCTCGCCAAACCATATAGCAACCGCCATCCTCAACCCTTCCAACTCCACCTCACCGCCAGCCCGACTGCCGTATCGCCGCCCTCACCCCAAACACCCACCTCGGCCAACTCCCCTTCTCCTTCGTTGTCGCTCCTCGGGCGCCCAAGTAGATCTACCTATTCATCGTCTTTTACCCCATGTATGACCATGTCGAGGGCCTCGCATGACGCACCAAGATCATAGTCGATGGCATCCACGGCATTGAGGGCCTCCTCTACTGGGTACTTGAGATGGTCCCTCCCTAGGTGCTCCACCAGATAAACGTCCCACGCAAGTCCGGTGGAGACGACGATGACAACATCCCATCCTCGCAGAGTTGGTTGACCTTGCGTAGGCCGACGCCTTCCTCTTCAGTTCCCCACCAGGTATGGGAGCATGGCGACGCAAATGAAGGCCTTCTTCGACTCCACCAACCAGCTTTGAAGGGAGCAGAGGCTTGTTGGAAAGCCCTCGGGTTTCTTCGTCAATGATTGGGTGTTGATCGATGACGTTGGGTGTGAGAGAGTTGGGATTTTTCTTTGTGCAAAGGGGTCAAAGTTTGGGTTTTTTTGGGATGTGATTGCGAAAATCCAAGGCATATTGTTGCACAAATCGTTGTGAAAGTCCAAACTAGATAAATGTGTTTATACAGATTTGCAGTTGCAAAACCCCAACCGTGTTTGTACAGATTTAGTTTTATTGTAACCATTTAGTTTCGCGTTACTGTTTGGGGCCCAAATTAGTAATACTAATTTAGTTTGATTGTAACAATTTAATTTTGTGTTATTGTTTGGGGCTGTGATATGTAGAGGGGACAATGTTATTTTGCAACATATATAGAGAGATAAATAATAATTTCTAAATTGTAACACAAAACTGTTTCAAAAACGTAAAACTGTTTCACCTGCTTAATATTGTTTCAAAATCATAATACTATTTTACCTTCTTAATACTGTTATAATTTAGTAATACTATTTTATGTTAGCAATTTTGTTTAAGAATGTTATAACTGTTTAATTTTAGTGATACAGTTTCAATGTTATTACTATTTCATACTACTTTTGAAAACTGTATATCCAAAATCATGCTACTAATTTTAAAAACATATAGCATTGTATGATAGATATTTTCAATTTAATCCATTCAATCTATATTAAGAAAACTACCAATTAAGATTTTAATTTTTAAAATCATAGCAGTTTCGTGGCATTGCAAATCCACATAACCACCACTTATAAGTTCATATTGTAACCTTCTACATAAAAATGTTAGTTAAATTCCGTTAATTGTGGAACAATTAAATCCATAACACAAACAAGTACACTTGTAACCCATTAACTTCCCAATTATAATAGCTACTCACCACTACAAAAGGAAACTACCAAATTCAAAATACAACAAATATCAATTTAATTAATTAAAAAAGAAAATACAAAACCACTCATCTCAAAATGGTGGTTTTCTTTATTTACCATTAGATTTCAATTCAACCACCATCAAGCATTATCCCTCTAATTTGAGAGAGGATGTAACTGATCTCTTGCATATACATACATACATACATACATACATACATACATATATATATATATATATATATATATATAGACACCCTGATTTTGAAGTCACTTGGCAGCAAACTCCTCTAGAAGATGCTCTGGTTGCGACAACCAAAAACTGTAGCTCCCATAAGCCCACACAAGCCCATTCAGGCCCACACTAGTCAACTCTGACCTAATTAAAATTAAAACCAAACAAAACACATTCAAAACACTTAAAATCCAATTAATTAAACAAAAAACCCTAATTCAAGTCCAAATTACCCAAATTAAAGTTAAAATCCATTTAAATCAATTAAAACCCTAATTAATTGAACCAAAAACCGTAATTAAAATCCAAAAACCCAAAATTTAAATTCAAAACCCTAATAAAAATCCAAAACCCAAACTAAACGAAAAACAATAATTAATTAAACCCGAAACCTTAATTAAACACAAAAACCCAAAATTAAAACCATAAACCTTAATTAAAATTCAAAACCCTAATTAAACTCAAAGCCAAAATTAATTAAATTCAAAACCAAAAATTAAATCAGAAACCCTAATTAAAACACAAAAACCCTAAATTAAATCCAAAAACACTAATTAAAACACAAAAACCCCAAATTAAATACAAAAACCCTGATTAAACACAAAAACCACAAATTAAATCCAAAAACCCTAATTAAAACTCAAAAAACCCTAAATTAAATTCGAAACCCTAAATTAAAATTCAAAACCCTAATTAAAATACAAGAAATCCAAAATTTAAATTCAAAACTCTAATTAAAATCCAAAACCCTAATTAAAGTTAAAATCCATTTAAAACCCTAATTAATTGAACCAAAAACCCTAAATTTAAATTCAAAACCCTAATTAAAACCCAATAACTAATTAAACTCGAAACCATAATTAATTCAACCAAAAACTCTAATTAAAACACAAAAACCCAAAATTAAAACCATAAACCCTAATAAAAATTCAAAACCCTAATTAAACTCAAAACCATAATTAATTACATTCAAAACCCTAAATTAAATCCAAACCCCTAATTTAAAACCCAAAAAACCTAAATTAAATCCAAAACCCTAATTAAAACACAAAAAGCCTAAATTAAATCCAAAACCCTAATTAAACACAAAAAACCCCAAATTAAATCCAAAAACCCTAATTAAAACACAAAAAACCCTAAAATAAACCCAAAAAACCTAAATTAAAATTCAAAACCCTAATTAAACCATAAACCCTAATTAAAATACAAAAACCGTAATTAAACTCAAAACCCTAATAAATTAAATCCAAAACCCTAAATTAAAACCCCAAAATCCTAATTAAAAAGCAAAACCCTAAAATTAAAATAAATAAAACAAAAACTTAAAATAATTAAAACCGTAATCCAAAACCCTAATTAAACCCTAAAATTAAAATAAATAAAACAAAAACCTAAAATAATTAAAATCCTAATTTAAGACCAATTAATTAAACCTTAATTATAAATTTTATTAAAATCATAAAACATAAATAAAAGCCTAAACCTAAAACACAAAATCCATTTAGAAACCTTAAAAAACAAAACCATAAAACAAAATAAACAAAAAAAAAAAACCAAACCCTAAGCCCATCTGCCAAGCCCAATAAGCCCAATACATTCTTAAACCAAAAACTATATAAAAGCCCAAAAATAATTCTGGTGAGCCACCGTCGGCGACCCCGAGTTTTCCGACAACAACTTCGGTGACCTCTCAAAGAATCCGGAATGAATCTCAGAGCCCCGAGATCTCCAGTCAACCTCCTCCACCCTACGCCCGATCCAACGACGCTCAAACGCTGGAGGGAGGAGGATCGAGGGCACTTGGAAGCCTCGTCGGAGTATAAAACCTTCGCCGTCGACTAACCAGAGACCCATCTGCTGCCATCCGCTTCCTACCCTTTCCAAGCAACCACTCAATCCACCCTAGAGATCCTAGCACCTTTTCCACGATCCAGACCTCCTCCGCGAGCCCCCTTTTATCGCAATCCAGAGCCGTCGCTGGAGAATCCAGAGCCTTGCCATTGAGTCGCTGAGAGAGACAACACTCAGGTAACCCCCTCTCCCCTCTTTTTCAATTCAAGCATGTCCCTCAGGTCCCCTTTGGTTCCGTGAAACGAGCCATGGTGGAGCGAAACCTCTATGCGCCACAAGCGAGGCCAATGCCTCTAGATAGAGGTGAGACCCCTGGGGTCACTCCTCTCTCTCCTTCTTCATACTCTGGGCGCTCCCTTGCTCTCGAGGAGCCTCCCAAGCCTCTCGTGGATCCGGAGCCTCTCTACCGTCGCCGCAGCACCATTGACTATCGTCGAGGGGCTACTAGAGACCTCCGGACGTTCACGCTCCAGTCCACCACCTCAGGAAGCTTCATCATCTCTCCACGAACCCCGGAGGACTCCTAATCCCACCGCTTGGACCGTCGTGCACCCCGATGACCTCCGTCGTGCTTGTCGCCGGAGTCAGAGGTGGGAGGAGCACCCCGGACCTCCCCGGAACACGTTGATACCTCCCAGAGCTCCACCATGACTCTCTGAAGCTTCCTGGCCATCGTCGCGCCGCTCTAGTCACCAAGCCATCACCAGCCACCTCGTCGTCACCTTCCCCGGCATCGACAGAGTACCCCACTAGAGCTTGAGGTAGGGGGAGGTCTTTAGGCCACCCCAGTCCCTTCCGACGCGTTAGAGACCGTCGTCGTGGCTCCCCGAGGCTTCCCTAACCACCGTTCACCTTCCTCCACCACTGAGTCGCCGCTGGTACATTGCTGAAGTGATCGCTAGAGGGGGAACACCGGTGATCCTCCGGCGATCTTCGAAAGATATTGTTTTGGGCCCAAGCCCCTTTAGTTCTAGGTTTTATGTTTAGGTCCTTAGTTTATTATGTTTAGGTCCTTTTTCATTTAATTTAGGTCCTATTTTTTACATTTTTCGCCCCTGTAGTTTTAAAATACTTTCTATTCTTTTATTTTCCCTGTGAAATTTGCATATAATCTCCTACATATTTAGATTTTTTCATTCTTAATGCATTCATGCATATTTTATCACATCTAGGTCCCTAGAATCATGATTTCTTTACACTTGAGTCTTGAATATTTGCATTTGGCTCTTGAAATCTTTTAAAATGAGTTTTCCCTATGAAATTTACATTCTGAACCCTGAAGGTTTTAAAAATCACACTGATCACCATTAAATTTGAGTTTTATCACATTTAAGTCCTAAACATTTGCATTTAGCCCTTCAAATATTTTAAAATGAGTTTTCCTTGTGAAATTTACATTCTGAATCCTGAAGGTTTTTAAAATCACACTGATCATCATTAAAAATGAATTTTGATCACATTTAAGTCCTGAGCTTTTGCAATAAGCCCTAGAGTTTTAAACAAATGGATTTCTTCTTGGAAATTTTGCATATTAACCCTAAGAGATTGCATAATTACATTGACAGTATAAAAGCTCAATTTTTATCACGTTCAGGTCTTGAAATTTTGCACATAAGTCCCTGAGTTCTTAATAAAAAAATCCTGAGCACCTATAATTTGCATCCAAACCCTTAGATTAGTTTTAAATCCATTATTTAGGGTTTTAAATGTTTTCTTGCATATTTTTGATATTTTTCACTCATTGCATTTCATATTTTGCATTACTCATAGATTCCATTTAAAAATCATGTTTTCAATGTGAATTGATCTTTAGTCTCACATTTTAATCACATTTGCACTTATGTGCGAATTTTGCACTTTAAACCTTAAGTTTTCAGGAAATTACCCAAGTGCAATTTTCACATCTCAGTGCCACATTGACATTGGATCCATCATCTGCATGTTAGAATAGAAGTCATGAATATATTTTCCATCTTGATTCTCACTCTTTTTGTGAATTTTGCATCTTGGTCCTTATACTTGCCCTTTATTGTGTTTACATCATTTTGTTGTTTTTCTCCTCCATGTTTTCGTACAAATACACTCTATGGACATTCTGCACTCATTTTGACGTGACTTAGATTATGCATCACTCCCATGCATGCATTTATCACATTTGGTCAGGAAAATGACCAAATTGCCCCTATGCCTCCAATTCATGAGCACGCATCTCAATTTTGCACTCAGCCTTGCATAGTCCTTGTCCAAGCCATTCCTTAGAATTTTTGCACATTTAGGCACCTATCTATGCATTTCATATAATTTTTCATCACATTTGCATATCAGTCCATCCCTATGTAGCGAGCTTGTATCTTATGCCTTTCTTTCATGGATTTCTTTCTTCACTTTGCTTTCGGAGTCTCTCATCCAATATCCAATTTGATTTGCTTTAATCCTACATCTTGGATTTTTTTTTTATTTGATTTGGATTTCATCGCCCGAGGGCGTACATTAATTGACCGAAAGGCCCACATTGGCCCATTTACAGATTATTTCTCTCTTTTGATTTTCACAACTTTTTCCACAATTCCAAGGACTTAGGTTGACCCTTCTTTTTACCTTTTTGATATCAGTATGGCTTTCCGAGGCGTTCCTTCCAAAAACACTGTCATTTCATATGGTTTTCTTCGCATGGCTTCGTTTGTCTGTTTTATGCGGGTTTCTTTGCATTTTTTCCCATTCATATCTCCATGGTGTTTTCTACACTTCTAATGATTTGGGTCAGTTGTATTTTCGATCCCTTTGACACTGGTGTGATTTTACGAGTCATTCTTTATAGAAACATCGTCATTTTATGTGAATTTCTTCACATGTCCAAGTTTGGCCGTTTTGTGAGGGCTTCTTCGCAATTTTTTCATCTTGATTTCCACACTATTTTTCCAAGATTCCGATGGCCTAAGTCATTTGCATTGATATTTTCTAGAGGCCTATATGATTTTTCGAGCCTTTCTCATCAAAAACTTTGTCATTTCATGTGATGTTCTTTGTCGTGCAATATTTTGTGATTTCATCATTTCATGTGGATTTCTTCGCAGTTTTTGCATACCATCTTGCACATCCATCCAATTTTGTCATGGCATACATGTTAGCATGTTTAGAGCACGATCTAGGCTTAGCAAGTATTCATCTAACCTTTAGTAAGCGATTTAGACTAGAAAGATCGGGTTTCTCTGGCATACGAGGATGCCTAACACCTTCCTCGTGCATAATAGAAATCCTTACCCATCCTTTGGTTAGCAGACATCCAGCCTTCACATCTGCATCTCATGCATTCAATCTTTTGTGGTTTTCCTTATCTTTCCCTTAAAAGACTAGGTGGCGACTCCTTTTCCTTTTTCATTTTCTCCTATCTTGCGCCTTAGCCATCTTGGCATGGCTATGATCTCCTTCCTTTGGTGCGACTCCACGCCAGACCCCTGAGCTGGCATGGTCACAACACACACACACACACATACATACATACATACATATATATAGACACACACACACACACACGAAAGAAAATAAATGAGCCTAGGACTCATTTTATGTAAATTAAGTCCTCATGTCATTTTAATAATTTGTATATGACATCAAGCATTCAATTGTAGGATATGATCTACGTCATATATTAATCCAATATATTAAATATCAATTGTTTCTAAAATTTCAATGTTAGATATTAAAGATAAATAAAATTTCAAATAAAAGTAAGCCTATGAGTCATGAATTTATCGTTATATCTCAAAATTCATCCAACAAATGTGAATCTAACTGGTGGATATGGTCAACATTTTCCATGATATTTATGATCCAAAAATCAAGTAATTTTAATAATTATATCTTAAGAAACAAGGTATTCATAAAATTGTATTTTTGTTGATTAATAAGAAACTGATGAATTTGTGTGAGTTAGATTGTAAAATTAGAAGTTTTTGATTGATTTGAATTTTCATCCACATATATTTTAAACATTCTAGACCAACAACTACGGTTTAGATTTTTCTTATGAATAATATATAATGAAATCTACAAGTAGTTTAAGAGGAAAGCTCATTTTAATCAAGTGAGTCTGAACTTATCTGGTACATGTTACGTTGTAATCTCCTTAGGGTGCATTTGGAAACGCTTTTTCTTATATAGTTTATTGAGAAAAGCTAACTCTTTATTAAGCTATACTTTTTGTAGCTTTTATGGAGGTGAAAAAAAACTTGTTTTGTTTATATGTCCAATAAGCACTTATGTCACATCCTGAATTTCCATAATAATTTAAAACAAATTAAATTATAGGAAATTAAAAGCTAAACAGAAATATCATCTACGAGAAACTTGTGTGTGCGGCTACGAGACTCTAGACTATGTGCATTATGCTAAAACTCATCTACATGTCTGCACCTGCAATCCAAAACCACGAAGAAAAAATGAGTGACAAAAGTTACCCAACACTCACCCCACGAAAACAACGGAAAACAAATCTATATTAATTTTTCTTTAAACTCATTTCACAAATCATTTTCTGTAAAATCCCACAAACCAAGCCCACAAGGCCGAAAACCACAATAATGCCGCCCACATTGGTCAAAACAACAAACGGGGCTCTACCAGCCTAAAACCACAAGCAAGGCTCTCAATGGCCAAAATCACACATAGTGAGTCGAGAAGTTCGGCCCCACGTAACCAATTCTAGCCACAAGCAGTCCACCAAAGCCCCACTAACGGCGTCTGCACTATCACGGTGACGGCTACCTTATGTAGGAGAGTTCACCGTCCTGCGATTCTCCCTCCTGGAGAGCCCTCACAAAGCCAACCCCTCTTTGAGAAGATAGTCCTCTCTGTCAAGACACTACCAACTACGGGGTAAGTGTCCCACTTGTATTGGCCACCATAGGATATGCCTCCTCACGGTGTCCTCCACAGAGTGCTCAGGAGGGAGTGTCACACCTCTACACCCGACAACACCCGAGCCTTTGTGCTCATAACGGCAGTAGGAGTATTATACCTCCCTATCATGCCACAAGACACCTCAACCTGCGAACCACAACCTTAGCCGTGAGATGATAGTTAGGGAGTCTCATTCTCTAAGACTCGACGACCCTCAACCACTGGTATCTCAGCCCTCGACCTTAACTAGGGAGACGTGTCCGACCACTCGAGAATGTCGTTACATTCCTTGGTCCCAACGATACAATCCCACAGTGTCTCGACCCACATAGAGAAAACTAGGAAAACCATTTTTCAAAACGGACCAACTCATCTCTTTGAAAATCATTTTCAAAACCATTTTATATTTTTGGAAATTCTTTCAAAACCTTGGCAAAACAACACATCAAGTGTCCCATGGGATCACCATTGACGACCCACAGTCCCATCTCAAATGGGTAAAACAAATCAATCCAAAAAATCCTCAGAAATCAAATTTATAAAATAGTTGGGGCCCTGATTCGGCATACCGAAATAGGTCGACCAAAACAGATCAACGATCAACACTCATGGCCAAATCAACAGACAGAAAAATGGTTCGGTCGACCGAAATCTCTTGATTCAGTCAACTGTGCAAAATCAAATGACTGAAGTTCAACTAGAGGACCTAATCTAATAGCAAAACGACATACTAAAATATTTTGGTATGTCGTTTTCTGTGAAACCAGAAAACGACTCAAAGCTCTAACATTTGAAATCGCCCAAAATGGGACCTTGGGACGGACCCCCAAAACGAGCACTACAAAATCCAACTAAAACTTATATTGTATACCCTCGAGTCTACTCCAAATCCACACAAACAAGACTAAAATCCATTCATCACATAGGAAGATCTAAAGTCACAAAGACAAAGGGATCAAAAGAACCCAAACCATAACAACCACCATAAAAGCTATAAATGCCACAATAAATCACCATAAATTCACAATAAATTCTAGGAATGTAAATTTACTTAGATTTCACACATCCCTATCATTTTCTACCATTTCCATGATCTTTACATTTTTGTTTGGAGGTACGTACCTTAATACGACCTCCGACGACCCAACTCCGACCATTGGCCACCTGCGAGCCTCTGGAGCATCCATAACCCTTAGGACGACTCCACGGAGCCACATGTCATCACCACAAGCTTTCGCATGCCACCATTGACTCTTGAGCATGCCAAACAAGGGGAGAGGAAAAAACAAGGGAGGAGATGGGTAGACATGGAATTCAGGCCGGGCCGGGCCGGCCGCAACAGGCCATGGGCCCGGCACGGCCCATGGCCCGCATTCGGGCCGACTGCCATTTTCCGCGCACCCGCAGGCTGGACTGGGCCTATCCGGCGGGTCCCCGCGGGCCGGCTGGTCTAGCCCGACACGGCCCGCGGGCGTTTTTACCGGGCCCGGGCTGGGCCGGGAGGGCCTGGGCCGGCCCGGCCCGTTTTCCATGTCTAGAGATGGGGAAGAGACGAGAGATGAGGAGGGTGAGTGAGGGAGGGATGGAGTGAGTGGGGGAGAGCGAGTAGAGGAAGGGAGAGAGAGAGATAGAGGTGGCGCTTGAGAGGAGGGAAGATGTGCGGAAGAAGGAGAAGAAGGACGGTGAGCTGATCGTGCATCGGGCACGCATGGGCTTACAAAGCCATGCAATGCAGTAGCTGGATGTGTGCGCACCTGCGCGTCCTGGCTACCCGCACAAGCACACCAAACCCACACCACCAACCGGCCCACCAACACGGGCCCACCCAACGGCTAACAAGCATAGTGCCATAATGTACAGTGCCAACCACGCATAAGGACACGTAAACCGAAGCCGACCTATGAAGCCTAAGCCAAAAATCACGGAACCATACAAACGAGCTTCGAAGCAGTAATACCCATCTAGGAATGAATTCATTAAAATGTAAATAATTACAAAATGAATTTATGAGTGTTACAACTTATAAGTTAATTAATTAAAGGACTATATTACCCTTACTATTGTCGTCAACTGTCACCACCGTCTACCGTCGTCGACCACCGCCACTGCCGTCGTTAGCCACCACCATCGCCGTCATCGACCACCACCACCACTATCGACCACCACCACTACTGCCAACTACCACTATTGTTAGACACCACCGCCATTGCTATTGCCTGCTACATCTACCATCGCCACCATTGCTGCTGACCACCACCACAGCCACCAACCACCACCATAGCAGTCGACCACCACCGTCGTGTCTACAACCACTGTTGCTCGACCAGCTGGTAGGTGTCGCCTTCGTTCATCGTCGTCGTTGTCTTAGTTCATGTTATAATTAAAATAAACTTCTAAGGATATCATTGGAAAAACTATGACTAATATTTGTAGTTTTTTAAAAAAGTAACACCCATTAACTTTTCTAAAAGCTACATTAATAGTTTAAAATGAATTAAAAAGCTACAATTAGTTTTTTTGGAAAAGCCTAATAAGTTGGTTCGTTTGGCAACGTTATTAGGTAATAAACGCTTAACGCAATAAGTTGATGTAAAAAGGTGTTTCCAAACAGAGCTTTAGATAGGGTTTAGTCTTGGCCATCCATCACTACATCCATTAACAATTAATAACAACAAAATCACTTTACAAAACCATGTACCCTTAGCAATTCAAAATTCAAAAACGAAATAGAATTAGTAACTAATGTTAGAATGGAAATTAATTAACCAATGTCACACATTCCCATTTATTCCACTTCCTGTAATGGAACACTAATAACGACATCACTAAAATCTACCTCTTTTCTCACCATTTCCAGAACTCATCTCTTCTATTACCCAAATTCGTTTCTATGCTACTACAATGAGTATTCTGCTACCACTGAGATCGTCAACTGTTTGCTAGGGATTTCCACTTTCATCGACAAGTGATCGGGATAATCGACAACAATGAGATATCATCCAAATCTTCAATAGCATTGATTGCCGTTTTTGGATTGGAAGGTTAGCATCACGTTTCTTCCCTAATAGGGTTCCGCGTTAACTCTAGAAATAGGTTTACTACGACACAAAAACTTCCGCTGCAACACAACCAGAGGATGTCGCCTTGATGTGAGATCCTCATTATTTTAGTTTTAAACAATGAAAACTAAAATAATCCTATGGTTTGATAGTGATTTTGACATTGTGTATTCAAACTATTATTTTAATAGATCCATTTCAGTATCTGAAACTCATGTAATACGAAAGAATGTGTAAATGAAAAACATTAAAGCAATGAATACATTCATTTACACAAATATTCAATTAATTTTGTATTACTAAAAACTAAAAGGAAGCGTAGTTATTGTTGTAAATATGTCTTGAATTATGTCTTTGTTGTGGGGTTAGTTTGGTCATTAGACCATTTAGGTGCCCTAGTATTTAAGAAGGCTAAGGCACAGAATATGTAACCTCTTTGGTCATTATGTAGCCCTATTTTGTCTCCAGTTG
>JAMKQA010043344.1:0-28731 GCA_024699735.1 Posidonia australis | reverse complement strand
AACAGCCGGAAGATGGAAGGTCAACAGCCGCGGTCTGGAAACGGCTGGGCGCCAGTTAAGTGCGCCACCTAAGTGCGCCACCTTGATGCGCCAACTTGTTGCGCCATCTTGGTGCGCCAAATTGGTGCGCCATCTTGATGCGCCAAGTTGGTGCGCCAACCCTGCTCACAGATGTCTGATTTGGGCTCTGGCTAATGGGTTTGGGGCTCGGTTTAAGGGCTGATCGCATCCAAAGCAACATAGGGACATTCATTTCTGGGTCACCTCAAAATCGGGGTGTCTACACTATCCCAAGAAGGGTAAACTAACAGGACAGCTGACATGCCCCTGGTTGATGGGGAAAGCTATCACCATAAAGGCAGCTGACATGTCCCTGGTGTATGGTATCCTCTGCCATGTCTTTAGACAAGGGGCAGCTAACATGCTCTTGGTTTAGGACCCAGCGAGACCTTGGAAAGGGGACAAGTGATAATGTATGCAAGAATGATAGTGTTATGTTGTATCATCCCTCAGGATTTGGAATGCTAATGATGCTTGCTATGAGAAGAGGAGAAGACCTCGATTCAGAAGAAACTACCTAGATTTCTAGGCTGTTGGTGGCTCTCTGGGATGAATGATTCAGTAGGCTAGGCTCTGTGTCAAACTCTTGAGGACTTAAACCTAGTTTTTTGGCTTTTGACTTATTTCTTTTCTCCCTTTAAGCTCGTAGGCTCGCTCTTACCCTTGCTTGGGGGTAATGGGCATCCGGATTTGGAGGAGGCTGTTGAAATTGTATGCAAGGGGTGGCTAGTCCCTTTGGTCGCTTGGATTTTAGGATGCTTGCTTCGACTCCTCCCCGAGATAAACGAAAGGGGTAGAGATAGCCTACTTGCCTCTCTCTTTCAGGGCTTGCTTCTGTCTTCAACTTCTGTCGTGTTATTTCTTTTATGCCCTTGTGGATATGTTTATTTTTCTATTTTGGCTCACACTCATGCTCGCTCCTAACATTTTATCTCCCTCTGGAGGTGTAAGTCCCTATGAGAGTTTGGACATTTCGCCTAACTATGGTAGGGTGGTGGCTCCCTCGCTTGCTAGAGTGTCTAGGTAGTATCAACTGAAGAGGAACAAGCCCTTCTGAAGCAAGCTAGCTATTCCGATTTTCGTCATCGGGATGTGATGTTGATGCTTTTATGCACAAATGCATGCAGTTATTGGTGCGCTTAAGTTACTGATATGCACGAAAGTAAAAGTGCAAATGCTGTGGATTAGATGCATTTGGATTGCCTGTGCATGCATGATGGAGTAGTGGATGGTGCATGATGCGCAAAAGGATACTTTGCAAGGCGTGGTTACACGCCATCTGCTCATTGGTAGTACTTCGTCAGATAACATGTGTTGACTGGCTCAGGTAGCTCGACACTGTCCATGTCTTCGAGGATTGTTGCGCACCCCGAGTAGGCTTGCTTGATTCAGCCAAAACCATGATAGATGAGTGGTCCGGCTGTTGATGGGGGCTATTGGCTCTGATTCTGACACCCTAGCCTTTCCTTTTCTCAGCCTTTGATGCTCGGCTGCATCCTCGGTCCATACTGATAACTACTCTTGAAACAGTAGTTCTAGATCATTGACTTGCTTATTTGATTGAATTGCTCTATTGACTGTCTCGTCCTCTTTCACAGTGCAATCAGAATATTAGGCAGCACTCTGCTCTACCATTGACTTATCTGGACTATGGGACTGATGTAAGTGACGTCCAAGATTGGAGGGACTGCACTGATGGCTCTGCTGGCACGATGACTAGTAGGACTATTACTGCAGAACTTGCTGTTGGAGCGGTGACTGATGCTGTCAAAGTGACTACCTATGACGGAGGTTGTGGTTTCACCATCTGACATTGGCTCTTCTCTGTAGTAGCCTGGCTCTGATTGGGACCAAGTATCCCTGCACTGACAAAGTTAGTGAGGTCTGACGGTATAAAATCTCATTGTACCTTCCGACGCACGGATATCTGTCTCTGTGCGGTTGTCGCTCGTAGCCTGGTCCCTCGAACTCTAGCTTTTCTTCTGCCTGGATGGGCTTAGAGATTCCTTGGCCGTGTCGCTCGAGTGGTGTTCCTTTCTTGTATCTCCATTTGCGACACACGTTTTCAATCATCTGAAGGGGATCACCACAAACAATCAGGTAACTGACGCGCTCGAGGGCCAAAATGTAACTGACTGGCTCGAAGCGGTTGACCCGGAACATGACATCAGGCGGCTTGGGGTCGAAAAGGATGGTCTGGAGTGAGACAATGGAGATCGACTCGACCCTTTCTTTGTCAAGATCTCCACCATGACAACAACTACATCGTTGCCTCAGTGGAACTTAACCATGCGATGGAGGGTCGAGGGGATCACCTGATGCTTGTGCAATCGAGGGCAACCAAGCAAGAGATTGAAAAAGGACTCCAGATCCACAATATAAAATTCGACATAGAAGACTATAGGCCTTATGGTGAGAGGAATAACCAGTATCCCTAGCGCACCGTGATGCGTGTTATCAAAACCTGTCATTCCCTTCATAGCTGGTATGATATCCTTGGCTTTGAATCTGATTTGGTTTGTTGTGCGCAAATGGCAGACGTTAAGGCTTGCGCCGTTATCCACTAGATTGAGGGGAATTCAAAAGCTTCGATATTGCACCGTAATGAAAAGGGACTGGTTATGATTAACTCCTGTTGAAAGCGATTCCTCGCTAGAGAAAGAAATGACATGAGGCTCTACAATCATGCCCACTATATTCTCAAGAGCGGACGGTTCTATGGTGGGGGAGACTTGAGCAGCCTGAAAGACCCTTAGGAAGGTCTCTCGATGCTCTGAAGAAGTATGGATGAGATCCTAAATAGAGATGTCAGCCTTAACCTTCTTCAGTGGAGATGCGATGACGATAGAGGGCTGCTCCTGCCAGGTCGACAAAGTTAGGACTGAGGAAGGGTTTGTCCTGGAAGATTGTGGGGCTGGCTGACGAAGGGGTATGGCTAGACAGGATGTTGGATAGGAAGCCGAGCAAGAGGCTGGACAAGATACTGGACAAGATGCTGGAATGGAGGTTGTATAGGATACTAGGCAAGAGGTTGGACTGGAGACAAGACAGGATTCTAGGCAAGAGGTTGGATCGGATTCTAGGCAAGAGGTTGGACAAGATGAGTTGGCAAATGGGTGACCCAGAGTGCATGGTCAGCGGTGCGGCGGTACGCTCCACCCTCGCGGTCAGTCGTATCATGTGGACTGCTGACTCATAACCGGCGTGAATCAGATGATAAAATGAGTAGAGGAGGGTTCGTCCACAGTGTGGATCTGGTCAGAGGGGTCTACTACAGATGTCGTAGACCCAGAAACAGAAAGGAAATGGATTCCTGAGGTCCCAACGCCTGTTGAGTTGTTATACGCAGGCATGGGTTGATTGACAATGTTGGGGCATGCAGGTGGTGCTTGTGCATGTGGAGGTGGTGGTGCAAACACAGTGTGTGCCTCCTGGGTGTTGACGACAATAGCTCCTGTGTCAATCAAATTTTGAACAATATCCCGGAGAGTGTGGCAATTATCAGTTGAATGTCCCGGAGCTCAATGATAATCGAAATACGCATTCACGTCATACCACTTTGGAAGCGGGTTTAGTGGCGGATGAGGATCCAGGAGGCCGCAAAATTGACACAACCTGAGGGAAGAGGGCACTCAATGGCCTACCAAGCTGAGTGAAGTCACTTTCAATGCGACAACTACGCCTCTGCTTAGGTTGTTGCCCTTGTCGAGCCGGTGCGACATGATGCACTAGTTCGATGGCATAGTGCGTGCATGTGGTGTGCTGAGAGCTAGGTGCAACTGCTAATTGGTTCAGGTCAGGCTGGCTCTCTACTCTAGTAGGCTTCACTGAAGGCTTGATGAAAGTGACGACTACCCTCTTGCCATTGCTGGCGTTGACAATGTTGTTGTTGAAGCTGCTGCCCGAAGAAGTGGCTTTCTTGGCGAACGTAGAGAGGGTAGGAAAGTTCCCACCTTTCAGTGAACTCTCTACGTGAGTGCCAGCCCGAATTAGTGATGCAAAAGTAATGATGGGCTGAATGCTCAACTGAGCCCCAACATTTGGCTGTGCACCTCGAATAACGATCTCAATAGACTCCTCGTCGGAGGGTCTATCTCTCACTTGTGATGCAAGGGTGCGCCAGCGGCCGATGTACTCCCCAAACGGCTCGTGGGGTTTCTGTCTTGTGGCAGCAAGGTCCTCCCTCTTTGGGACCAAGTCGAGATTGAAAGCATATTGATCCATAAACGCCTGTGAAAGGTTGTTCCAAGTCTTGATCGAACCCATGTCTAGCGACGTGAACCACTTGAGGGCTAGACCGGTGAGACTCTTCTGGAAGAGACGAATAAGCAGCCTCTCGTCTGCTTGGAGCTGAGTGAGATCTCCGTAATATGCCCGAAGATGTGAAATGGGGCAACCCTTACCGTTGTATTTCTCGAAGTCCGGGATTTGGAAATGCGGTGGGAGTGTCGCCTCTGGGAAATAACAGAGGTCTCAAAATCCGTAGGGTTGGTGGTCGCCTCCCCGCACTTGTCGAAGTGCTCTCTCCAGGTCACCCACACTAGCGTGGAGGGTATCTGGAGCTACTACTGATGAGGGTGATGCAGTAGGGGGAACAACCACATATGCTGTGTGGGTCGCACCTAAGTTCTCCTCCAGGTCCACCATCATGCCACCTGGTGCTGCGACATGATGGCCAACATATCCGTGCAAATGCGTTGGGTGTGATTGTGGAAATGAAGGTGCCTAAACTTGATGGTTTGTGGGAGGAGGATGAGCAGAAGGTGGTGTGGCAGTGGGTGCCGAGTATGGGAGTAACAGCTGCTGCAGCGGTATAGTGCCGGGCTGCAGACTTTGAGGATGCTGTACTCTGGCCGAACCGAGGGGTTGGCCACCAGATGTTGGAGTAGGATGCTGTGCGGTGAGGTGGTGTACTTGAGGTAGCGGTATCACACCTAATGTGGGTGCAGCGAGGAGCTGGGGTGAAGGCTGATGTGGTAGTGCAGAAGGTGATGCTCGGAACACTGGAGTTGGCTGCCGAGAAGCCTTAGGAATAATGGAGTCAATAGTAGGCTGGATGGCAAAGGCCATGCCCTTGATCTTCTGGGCGAGGGCCATCAGATATTTTGCATGTGTGGCAGGAGATCCCTCAGGGACAGTGTGGGATGACACAGTCAAAGGTTTAGAGGTCAAAGATGGGACAGATGCAGGTTGCCCTGGAGGCGAGGAACCTGCAAGGGATGTTGCCATAGTTGGCGGAGTGCTAAAAGAGAAGGAACCCTGATGGAATGAGGCCGTCAGTGATACATCTGGAACTCGAGCAGGGGTCACTGAGATAGACTCAGTGCTTGGCTCCAGATTGGCCAAGGTCAGTAGATGTCCTACAGGGTAAGGGATAGAACCTTCGTGATGCACGAAGGGGACAGAGTGAACAGCTGAAGAGACAACAAGTATAGGAGGGACTGAAATTGAAGTACCCTCCTGAGCAACAGCAGCGGAAAGAGACTCACTAGTGCGTTGGGCCATAGCTGACCGGGAACGGGTGAGAACCAGACTACGGTGGCAAACGAGGGGATGAATCCTAGGACGAGCTATCGTCAAAGTGACGAATAACTCAGGAAAAGATGATCAGCAACGAAGCGTCACTAATAGGGAAGTCAAGGCAGGAACGCTCGAGCGGTGGCTAAGGAACTCACGCTCTACCTGCAAAAAGAACTACTGGTGTTAAAACCAGCAATAAGATGTAGTTGTTATGATGGCGTGAATGTACATGCATATTGATGCAACTATCATGCGCTCTCTCACCAACTAAGTGTTTCCTAGAAGGTCATCTACTCCGAGATCACACATGGGTAAATAGGTCTCCGACTCAGGCTAGAAAGTAAAGGTCCCCACTCTAAATCCTGGCCAAAACGCAGGCAGTGAACGGGTGGTGCGTTGGTGGCCTCGTCTCCTGTAGTAGCATGGAGCTGTACCCTCTACGAGCACCGACACGACCCCGGACAAGGGGGAACAAACTAACAACACGTCCCATGCCAGAGCCATAGAACGGGTTACCAGCATTGTCCTTCGCAAACTGTAGGTAGACTCAGGGGAGAAGAATGCATGCACCTATATGAATGAATCATGCATGTATGCTTTGCATTTTTTACTTGCATTTTATTAACCAGGGGAAGAGTTCAAATTGGTCTCTAGTTTTGCCTTATTAATTGTTCTCTGAGCTTGTGTGTTTTATTTTAACCAGAAGGGGGAAACAAACATGTCTCTACTCTCCTAGGCATGCCAAGTGCGAAAAGGGAAGAAAACACACAAGTAAGGCAAACAAACAAGCAAACAACGAACAAAAGGCATGATCATGGCATTTGCAAGTGTCGTGGCATCATAATTATGAAAAGAAAACATCCATCACATCAAAAGGCAAGATATATAGCATGTGTGTGCAGTGACAGAGAAAATGTGTGAAAGAAAGTACAAAAGGCACTCTAAGTAAGCAAACAATCACAAGGCAAACAAACAAGCATGTAACACCAAAGCCTCAAAAAGCAAGCGAAAAGACTAACCTGAAAGCCGGAATCTGGTATCCCCAGCAGAGTCGCCCATTTCTATGACCGTGCCTCAGCCCAGGGGTCTGGCATGAACTTTGGCGAGCTTATGATGGTGCAGTGACAGCGGGGAAGCGGTGGCGGTGGTCGAAGGAGCTTGGGGACTTCATGGCTAACACCTCCAGGGCAGTGGGCTGGACTGGGGAGGCATGAGAGGCCTCCCCCACCTCGGGCTCCGGCAAGCGGTGGTCGTCGCCGGAGAAGACGACTGCAGAGGCTTCTTGAGGCGGTGTGGAGGCTGGGTTGATGCGGCGAGCACCGGAGGACCTCCGGGGAAGCAAGGAGGGGCTGTGGGAGGTCGCGGATGAAGCTGGAACGGCGTGGGGCGCTTCCCCTGTCGCGGGCTCCAGCGAGGCATCCTGTCGATGGTGGGGGAGAGGCTGTAGCGGTAGAGGAGCGTGGGAGACGTCTGGAAAAGCTCCGGGGGCCCACGGCGGTGCTCCAAGATGTTGCGGGAGGAGTTGGAATGGCGTCGATCGCTCTGCCCGTCTCCGACTCCGGCGATGGGTGCTGCAGCGACGGCGGCGGTGGCTCTGGCCACTGGAGGCTTGAGGGTCCCTTCCTAATTGAAGGGGACCCCGAGAAGAAGAAGAGGAAGAAGGAGGAATAAGGGGAAGACCCGTGGGGCCTCCTCTGGGCTAGGAGGTTTGAAACCTCGTCGAGGCCCCTAAACCCACTAACACTTGACCCAGTGGACTCGAATGCACTCTACAGATGATAAAAGTCATATGTAGTGCTAAATGGTGGAGGAAAAACCTGGATGGTGGCCTAGTTGTCCTCCGGCGACGGCGATGGCGCTCCGGTGGGCTACTCTAGCTGTGGAGGTCAGGGGGTTCTGGGGCTTGGAGAAGGGCCTGGGGAGATGGATTGGGCTTGGGAAGATGGCTTGGGCACGTTCTGGATGAGGGGAGTGGAAGAGAAGGCTTTGGCAGGGGTTTCTCCGACGATCTCTTTTTTTTTTGTTTTCTTCTCTCCGCTTTATCCAGTTCTGTTCAGGCTTTGGCAGCCTTTAAGTTTTGATTATGTAATTTTGAAGTTTAATTGTTTTTAAATTAGGGTTTTTACAGGTTTGAATTTAATTATGAGATTTTAAGTTAGTTTGTTTTGGGATTAATTAAATGATTTAGGGTTTTTAGGATTTTAATCATTTTAAGTTTTTTGTGATTTAGTTAATTTGGGGATTTTGGCGATTTAATTAATTTAGGGTTTTTTGTGATTTAAGTAATTATTTTTAAATTAGGATTTCCAAGATTTAATTATTTTAGGGGTTTTTTAGGGTTTTGGATTTTAGTTGGAGTTTTTAGCTTAAATTAGGGTTTTTTGGTTTTAATTAAGGGCTTTTTAGTTTAATTAGGTTTTTTGGGTTTTAATTTAGGGTTTTTAGATTTTAAACATGTTTTTTAATTTAATCAGGGTTTTTTGGATTTTAATTGAAGTCTTGAGTTTGAATTAGGTTTTTTGAATTTTAATTAGAATTTTGAGTTTAAATTTGTGTTTTTTGGATTTTAATTAAAGTTTTGATTTCAAATGAGGGTTTTTTAACTTAATTAAATGACTTTAGGGTTTTTTGAGTTTAATTTAGGTTTTCCTTGAAATTAAATGGATTAAAGTGGTTTAAAAATGGATTTTATTAGGGTTTTCAAGTGATTAATTAGGGTTTTAATTGTTTTTAAGTGGATTTGCTTGATTTTGATTTTTTTAATTAGGGTTTTACTTAATTAATTAGGGTTTTAAGCGTTTTTAAGTGAATTTTGTTTAATTTTGGTTTTAATTAGGGTTTTTGCTTCGATTAAGTTAGAGTGGGTTTGTATGGGCTTAGTGGGCTTGTGTGGGCCTAAGTAGGCCTGTGTGGGCTTGAGCATTTAGGGTTTTGATGGAGCTAGGGTTTAGGGATGGTGGTTGCGACCAGAGCATCCTCTAGAGGAGCTAGCTGCCAAGTGACTACAAAATCGGGGTGTCTACGGTAGCAACTAGTCTAACGACAACCCCAACAATATTAGTAGCAGCAGCAGCAACCCCGATACCAACAGCCTCCGGGCTACCAAGTATATGCCCAATAGGGGCAATGATAGAGGCAAAGGAGCTACAACATGGTCCCACCACCTCAACATTATGGACCCAAGAGGTGAGACTATCCACCACTCCCGGAGTCATTCCAAGACTTTTTCAGAATATTAGTGGAGAGTAAAGATCTACGACCTCTAGCACCAACCTCGAACACTCCAAATGTCAATCTGTCCAAGTATTGTCCGTACCATCAGAAGAATGGGCATACTTTTGAGGAGTGTTACACAGTCAGACAAGATATATGAGTTGAATGACCAAGGGAAAATCAAGTGGACTGAGCTAAAGGAGAGACTAAAGGCAAGTCAAAGACAGCGACATGAGATGTAGATCCATCAAGACCCCATGCCCAATCATGCAGTAGCCCACATGGAGGCTGAGGACGCACAACCAATGTTCATCCAACGCGTGTAAGCAAGCCTTAACCTAGAGCCACCAAGTGCTGACGAAGAAGAGTAAGAAGCACCAACAATGCCTGAGTTGGGGATATGGATAGAGAAGGATGCAGATGAGCCCTGGGAAGACACCTTAGGATGGGAAATTGGAGACGACAACAAACCTTCGGACAATCAGCAAGTTGAGTAGGAAATTGGTGGCCAAGACCACTTCGAATTGGCAAGGGAAATCATCACGAAGTTCAAAGGAGAGAACGTCGTCTTCCAAGATGTAGAGCTGCCTGCTCCTGAGGAACAATTGTGCCCATTAATCATCAACGCACACATCAATGGCCATTTACTCCATGGGATACTCGCTGACACTGGCGCCAACAAGAGTGTCTGCTTCCTATCTACTTTGAAGTCCCTAGACATTGAAGAAACAAAAGTTACTAAGCATCGCTTCCCCTACATAACCTATGACAACAGTCAAAGGGAAGAGATCGGGAAAATTCAACTGGATGTCACTGTGGGTCACCTCATTAGCACCACCACAGCTATAATAATGGAGGAAGACCTAGCCCAGCCATTTATCTTGGGGAGGTCCTAGCTTACAGAAGTTGGTGTTGTAGCATCCCTTGTACATCAACTCCTTAAGTTCAAGCACCGAGGCGAAGTAATCACCATTAGGGCCAATCCCTGGATGGACTTTGGGATAGCTTGGGAACCAGTTATACCAGAGCTAGGCAAAGAAAGATCCCTGCCAGTGCCATACAACGAAGAACTTCCTGAAGAAAGGTACGACTCAGACCCCTAGTACAAGGAAGAATGAGACTCACAGATGTTCCAGGATATGATGGGGGAAGATACTGTGCAGCTGATCTTTGATGAGTACATGGATCAATACTGGTATGACATGGATGATGTAGAAGACATGTGGCCTGTCAATGATGAATACAGTGACAAAGACTGGTACGACTTGGAGGCTATAATCAACCTACTTTGCCAACATTCCCAAGCCAACCATGCCGAGGATGAGCCTCCACCCAAACCACCAAATCCTACAGAGGGGAGCAAGCCTACCAAGAGTGTACACGAGCACGTCAGCCAGGGAAACATCCATGGACACACCTCAAATACAAACAGAACCTTGATAGAATCCTCACGAAGAGACAAAACCACCAGGGGGACGTCGGAGGAACCAAGTCGAGATGAATCCAACCGTGACCCTAAAAAGGACAAAACTAGGTGCAAACCGAATGAAAAACACCAAGATGCGCCTACAACAGAACCCATGTGCTCAACGCCAGGGGTAGGCTCCTACAACCAACCCACAAGTAAGGCCCTCCATCTAGGAAGGGCAATAAGAAACTCAACAGAGCCTGACTAGGGGAAGGTCATTTTACCTTTCAAAAACAAGTAAATAAAACATTTAATTTTCTTTTTGCTCGAACATTCCCTTTTATTTGTCTTTGTTATTTTGTATGCTAGGATAGCAACAATAGAAAACAATAATAAGGATGAATGATGAGTGTAAGTCACACATCTGACCACTTAATCCGTTAAGCGTAACTACCAAAACATGATCGAAGGTTTTCCTAAGCAAAGACTATAACACTTAGGGAAGATCAACCCAATGGGTCAGACGACTTGAAGATCTCTTCAGATCCGTGGAAGTTACATGTACTCTAGAAGTATACCCTTCAATCAACATGCTAAAAGCCTAAAGAGGACTCAAGACCTAGTACCAGCTAAGGAAGAACATTGTCTCCTACATAGAAAGGAAGCTGAACAACTAAGGTGACCCAAGCCTTGTCCTATCTACACATACACCCACACAGGGAGATAAGAGCAAAGCAGGCTCAGAGCTTAGGCGTATCATAAAAGTCACTTGCCTTATACAATGTGGCCTCCTAGCATAAGTTCAAGAAGGTAGTGATCGAGGAGCACATTAAAGCCAAATAACTTAGAAAGTGCCCAAAAAAGGAGAGTGCACGTAAAAAATGAGTACGCCATCATAGCATAAGTCCGAGAAGACAGTGATGGGCGAGTACTCAAAATGGGGTGAGACAACTGACGAACAAGTAAATGTGTCATCATAGCATAAGTTCGAGAAGGCAATGATGGGCGGGGATCTATAGAAAAATAACCAAAGAAGGGCATCCCAAAAGAAAAGAAAAGAAAAAAGAAAAATAAAAAAAAAGTCAAAACCCCTCGGTTAGCTATAGGCGCATTAGGGCCAACCACCAATGAGCGACACAAAAACTATAATTGATGCCAGGAGCCTGTTGAACCTTAAGTCTCCCCTACTCTTCCACACAAATAGGCAAAGAGCAAGAAAACCCTTAAAGCTCAAGGACTAAGTAAATAAGGGAGGTAATAATCAATTAAGGCTAGTACGAAGTCTCAAGTGTTCAAAGGGTCTAGGCATGATGAAAGGGACAACCCTCTTACCTTGGATAATGCAAGACAACAATGCTAAATGCATAAAAGGGAGGGTTGTGATTGCACTCATCATCATCATCATCAATCAAAAAAAAAAATAGAAAATTCAAAAATCCAAAAAAATCAGAAAATCAAAAATCTAAAAAAAAAAAATTGAAAATCAGAAAAAAGCCAAAAAATATAATAAGTAGTGCGATCCACCTTACCTACAAGTGAAAACATAGTAAGGAAACTGGAATTGGTTTGGCTGGTGATGCAACCATTGATCCACCAGGCTTTGGAGTTAGACGTCCTACTCAAGCGTGCCTTCACAGCTTGGTGCGTATTTCTCTACAAAGACATTGCTCTACAATGATCTTTAGAGCATCCACGGATGACTCATGATCGACATCCATTGAGCTCCAATTTTCCATCTCCTAGTTAAGGCCAAGGCCAATTTTCTCCACCTAATCTTAAGTATAGGGGAGTAAAAGGATAGCATTACAGTACTTTTCTTAGACAACTTAGCCAACCCATCTGAGGTAGAGAAAGGTACACCCTTTTGATTACTAACATGTTTATTAAGTGTGTAGGTATAATCCCCCACCACATGTTATTACATCAAGCCCCACCGTGAGGCTGCATCAAGTCCTACCATGGCACTACACCAAGTCCCACCGAGAATGGACTCCTGTCTTTAGAGTCCCAACTGTGTACGAAGACGCATCACTCTGACTAAGAGGTAAACCCTGGTTTGGCAAAAGAAGGGTTCACTCCCTTAGCCAGTTCTTTATTCATAGAATTCATTTACTTACCAAGTCGACTTGTAGGACGACAGTGTAGATATCCTATTTTCGCATTTCCTAGAGTTATCTAGGATAGGAACCTTTGAGGCACTCCAAATCACAAGATTGAGGATCTCTGACTTATTTTCCATAAGTTTCATGATTTTTCTTAAAAACATTCTTGATTTTACTTGGTTCAGGGTTGTTAGCTATGGCGGAGCTAACCCACTCAAGCTAGTGGCAGGGTTGAGTCCCTTGAACGTTTTGATGTGAGTTACCACTTGCGGCAGAACTAACACTCTCATCTTACTAAAATTGGTAGCAGATTTGAATACTTGAGCTTAAAAAGGATGTTTTTTTTATGATTTCATGCAATTTCTGAATATTTTGTGGGCTTTTAAGGAACTTCTCTAGATTTAATATAAAATACAAGATGTAAAATGCAAAAGTCCAGGATGTGCCTTCAAGATAGGTGACATGTTTAGCCGCCACTTGAGTAGGTGACATAACTCGTCGCCCTCATATAGGCGATTATATCCTGCCGCCATCTCAGCAGGCACTTGTGTCCCTAGGTCATCCTCTCATAACAACTTGTCATCCTGGACTTTAATATGATATATGGGATATTTACAAGTATTATCATGATTTTTCCCATGATTATTCTAATTTCTAGGATTTTCTAAGTACTTATATATTTATGGAATATCGTATAAATCTTTATCAATACTCGATAATTCCAGAAATTTCTAGAATAATGGATGATGTTGATTTTAATATCATATATTTTTATCATGTTCAAAAACAAGATATGATGTTAACTATCACTTTTTAAATGCTAGAATTATCTATAATTAAAAAAGATAATTTCAACATATGCTTAATTTCAAAATATTTATTTAATTACAAGACTGGAATTTGTTATAGATATATTTGATATATTTCTTGTAATTATTGTGGATTTTATCTTTTAAATTTGATCTTGATTTTTGAATTTGGATTTAAAATTTGATTTTTAATTCAAATATCTTCTAAAATATTCTAGTGATTTCGAGAGAGTTTGAAAAGGTCAAGACGAGTCGTTTACAATTGGTAGATATTTATTGAATCAATTTTGGATTTTATTTTTAAACGAGAAGATATGTGGAACTCGGTGCCACTATAGACGATGACTAACTCAAAAAGGATATTTTTGCCTATTTCTCCGTACCAAAAAATAGAATATCTTGGGCCGTCGCCTGTCCATGTGGTGACATATCTGAATGTGTTGCCTACTTTATGGGCGACGAGATCAAAATATCTCATTTTTGAATTTTCTGCTACTAGAAGCATCCAGAATTCGTTTCAACAAGATTTTTCACATCCTAGCATCTATAAATAGACCCCTAGACCCCCCAGGTCATGGGAGGCCTTCTGATCCTTAGAGAGTTCTGTTTAGAGAGAGCAAATCCTGGTGAAGCCCTATCAGATTTTCACAAGGAGTTCCTGAGCTTCTCTTCCATCCCAACTCTACATTCATGCCTCCATTTTCTCCACTCCATGTTGCATACACAAGGGTGAAGGGAGTATCGTTCAAGCATTATTTTTCATTTCATTATTGCATTTCATATTTAACCCATAGCATATGCATGCGGAGACAACCCCGGTTAGTGTTCAGTTCATTTAGTCATTTTTTTTCACGTTATTTCTGATTTTGCTTATTTCACCTTGATCTAGTCCAAATTTGTTTGTTTTGAAGGGGAAAAGGAGCCACGTTGCATAAGAAAGCCATTGAACGACACACAACCATCGATTTGGTTAGTCGGTGAACATATGACCTCAACTTCACATCAGATCTAGGGTTTCCACATCAGACCAAGAGCGAAATACAAAAGGGAAAAAAAATGGCGATCACGGTGGGACAGACTTTTGAGCCAACTCCCGTGCTACGTGAGCGTTTCTTTTTTCCCTTCTATTTTCATTTATTTTCGTAGATCTAGGTGTTGTTTTAGGTCTTGGGAGTCGCGTGTGTAGGATTTCGCAATACTCTATGCCTTTTTGTCGAATTTTTCTTAACAAATAGGACTCTAAGCCCTAGTCGCCTATATCACCGGTGAAGTGTCTCGTTTGACTCTAATCGGCGACACATTGCGACGCCTCTTAGTGCGGCGACGGGAACAGACTTAGGCTTTTCACTGTAGATTTTTCGATTTTAGTAATTTACGTTGTTTTTTTCTAATCTACAGTAGTCGAAAAAAAGAAAAAAAAATTCTTGTCCACCTGTCTTTAGCTTTTTATCAGTTTTTAGGTTAATTTTCTGTCCACCAATGGGATGGAAACTAATTGTTTGATAGTGTGACCATGCCCGACCTAGAGATCCGGCGTGAAGTCGAACCAGAGGGAGGAGGACACAACCATGCTAAGATGGTGGAGGTGCAAGATAAGATAAAAATGAAAAGAAAAGGAGTCACCACCTAGTCTTTTAAGGGAAAGACGAGGAAAACCACAAACAAATCACAACAGATGAATGCGTGAGATGCAAACATGAAAGCAGATGTCTACTAACCAGAGGATGGATAAGGATTCCTATTACGCACGGGGAAGGTGTTAGGCACCCCCGTACGTCCAAGAAACTCGATTTTTCTAGTCTAATTCGCTTGCTAGAGACTGAATGAATGTATGCTATGCCTAGATTGTGCTCTAATCATGCTAATATGAATGCCAAGAAAAGACTAGATGAATGTGCGAGATGGTATGCGAAAACTGCGAAGATATCCACACAAAATAATGAAATCACAAAAATACGACATGACAAAGAAAATCACATGAAATGACAAGATTTCTAGCGACAAAGGCTTGGGAAATCATATAGGCCTCAAGGGAATCAAGAATACAACCAACTAAAATTGTCAGAATCACATAAAACATCGCGTAAATCAAGACAGAAAAACTGCAAAGAAGTCCACGTAAAACAGGTAAACTATGACATGTGAAGAAATTCACATAAAATGATGGTGTTTTTGGAAAGAATGCTCTGAAAAACCACACCGACATAAAGAGTATAAAAAAATGCGATAGACCCAAATCACTAGAATCGTGTAAAACATCACGGAAATCGAGATGGGAAAAATTGCGAAGAAGTCTATCTAAAACTGACAAACAACGACATGTGAAGGGAATCACATAAAATGACGGTGTTTTTGGAAAGAACACTAGGGAAAATCATAAAGATATTAATAAGGTCAAAAGTGGGGCTGACCCAAGTCATCGGAATCATAGAAAAGGTCGTGAAAATCAAAAAAGGAAAATAATTTGTGATGGGGCCAATGTGGGCCTTTCGGTCAGTTATTGTACGCCCTCAAGCGATGAAATCCAAATCAAATCGAAAAAATCCAAAAATATGAAATAAAGGTAGTCAAATCGAATATCAAACGAAGGAATCTGGAGACATGTAGGAAAAAAATCCATGGAAAAACACATGAAATGCAGACTTATTGAAAAAGGATGGACTGATGTGTAAATGCAGCGAAAATTATGTAGAATGCATGAAAATATACCTAAATGGGTAAAGGATACTAAGGAATGATTTGGACAGAGATTATGCATGACTTGGTCCAATAACTAGCTGGCATGTGCATGGATTGATGACATAGGAGTAATTTGGTCATTTCAATAGTCAGATGTGATAAATGCATGTATGGGGATGATGCATGGTCTAAGATATGCCAAAATGTATGCAAGATGTCAAGAAAATGTTGTTTTCAGGAAACATGTAGAGGACAAGGCCATAAAAACAATAAAATGATGTAAACACAATAAGGGACAAGTACAAGGATCAAAACGCAAAATTCACAAAAAAGGGTGAAAACCTAGATTGAAATACATTCAGTGACTTCTATCCTAGTGTGTAGATGATGGATCAGAGGAAAATGTAGCACTGAGATGTGTGAGAATCGCACCTAGATAATTTCCTGAAAACACAGGGTCTAATGTGCAAAATTCACAAAAAGGGAAATATCATGGTTAAAATGTGCTCAAAAAGTCTTATCTTAATGCTAGGATGAAGGATTTAAAGAAAATGTGGCTCTATGGTGTGACATGTATGAAAATTGCACTTTTGGTAATTTCTTGAAAATTCATATGTCTATTGTGCAAAATTCACACATAAAGTGCAAATCTGACTAAAATGTGAAATCAGAAATTCATTTATATTGCAAACATGGTTTTTTGATGAAAACTCTATTCAGGTGATGATTTACAAGCACATGTGATCGATAAATGTGAAACATACCAAAATGTGATTTAAAATACAATAAAAAACTATGATTATTGATTTAAAAAAATATTCAGGGGCCTAGATATAAATGTTCATGTCCAGAAAACATTATGGATTGAGTTCAGGGGCAACTTTGCAAAATTTAGAACCAAAATGCAATAGAAATCAAGTTTTTTTTACATGATCAGTGTAATTATGGATGTCAATTTTACAAAAAAAATCATTTTTTAAAAGTTTTAGGACTCAGTGCAAAACTTCAAGACTTAATTGCAAAGAAAACATGAATGTAGGTGTCTAAATGTGAAGAAACAAACATTTATGGGACTGAAAATGAAATTAAAATTAAATAGGACAATTCATGCAATATTTACAGGAATAATAAAGGAATAAAACTTATTTAAATCTTTAGGAGTTTAAACACAAAAACATAGGACCTAAATGTAATAAAAAGTGGACCTAAGGGCAATTAAAAGGGACTTGGATGCAAGAAAGGACCTGGATGCAAGATTCGAGGACCTAAAAAGAAATTCCAGGGACCTAAATGTAATGATAACCAGGACCTATGTGTAATTAACGAAAACTAAAAAAATACCTTTAAGTCTAGCCGGTGCTCTCACTTGGGTGCGAACTCTGGCAGGCCTTCGGCGGTGGCACAGCGAGTGGAGGGCTCTGGCGACGACCCAAGAAGGTGGAGGAAGGCACGACGGAGCTTTCGAGGGCAGTGGGCAGGACTAAGGAGGCCTGAGATGCCTCCCCCCTCTGAATTCGGCGAACGATTGTCGATACCAGAGAAGACGACGGTGGAGTGGCTGGCGGCGTTCCAGAGACGGGGAGGTTGAGGCACAGGTCGGAGGAGCATAGGAGCGGTGCGCGGAGGGTCCTGGTAGTAACGGTGAGATCCGGAGAGGTCTGAGGTACTCCTTCCACCTCTAGCGCCAGTGGTGGGAGTTGTAGCGGCGAGTGGGGAGCTCTGGAGACTGAAGCGGTGACGGGTCTGCGTGGGGGCGTTCGTGGCAAAGCGGTGGAGCTTCCTGGCGTGGTCATGTGCGGCAGGGGTGCCCGGAGTCTTCCTGCGACTTCGACGGCTAGGAGCAGAGGTCGGCGGAGCTACGACGACGACGACGTTGGCCCTGGCCACATGAGGCCAGGGAAGCCTCTCCTGAACGACTGGGCTCAGGGAGGAGAAGGAGGCAGAGGGAGGAGAAGTCCCACGGATTTTTCCCCCACCCTAGAGGCCATAGGCCTCGTTGGTGGTGGTGAACCAACCACCAGAGACGGAGGGGGTGACATAAAGGGGTGGATATTTCTGGCGAAGCGCGACCGGAAGGCTAGGAAAGACTTTACGTGCCTAAAGAAGCATAATCTGAAGCTAAGGGGAAGACATTACCTGGGATGATGGCGATTTTGTCTCTGTCGAAGGGCGACGACAGTGCTCCATTGGACGCTCTAGTGGTGGAGGTCAGGGCTTCTGGGTTGCGAGAGGCTTGGAGCGAGGGTGTTCTAAAGATGGTGGAAGTTCGGGTTCTTAAGGGGGGTTTCGAAAGGGATTTTCTGGGTGCTTCATTGTCAATTCCTCCGCTCCGTCGGTCCCTCTTCTCTCCGTTTAGTTCCTCTGGGCCCCTCCTCTGATCTCCTTTCTCCTAGTGGTTTCTCATGCTCTAAATGGGGTAGAACATGCGGTTGAGATCGTGGCTTCAATTGGTGCTACGTGGGGCAGGAGAGTGGGTGTAGGGGAAGAAGAAGGGACTGTAGCATTATTTTTCTTTCCTAAGTTTGTAATCAGGCTTGTTTGGGTGGGCCTACGGTTTGGGCTTCTCTTTTTTGGGTTTTTTCTTTGTTTTTCTTTTTAGGGATTTCCCTTTTAATGGGGTTTTGGGTGTTAGATTTAGGTTTTTAATTGGGTTTTGATTAAATTTGGTTTTGTGATTTTTAATCGATTTTGTGATTTTTAAGGTTTAATTAACAGATTTTAAAATAGAGATTCTTTGGATTTTAATTTAAATTAGGGTTCTGAGTTTACTTAAGTGATTTTGAATTAGGGTTTTTAGGGTTTTGAGTTTTTGGTTTTAGGTTTTGTTTTTTGGTTTTAGGTTTTTAATTAGATTTATGATTTTAACTAAGTTTTGATTTTGTGATTTTAATTTAGGTTTTAATTACTTGGTTTTAGATTAGGTTTTTTAGGATTATTGTTTTTCTTTTAGGGTTTTTGTGATTAGGCTTTAGGGATTTTAAAGTTTTATTTGCCTCAGGTTTTTTGTGGTTTTAATTAAATTCTTTTGGTTTTGTGATTTAAGGTTTAATTAATTGGCTTCAAATTTGGATTTTAATTATTTAAGGGGTGTTTTTGGGTTTTGGATTTTAATTAGAGTTTTGAGTTTAAAATAGGGTTTTTGGGTTTTAATTAGGGTTTTTTTAGTTTAATAAGGGTTTTTATGTTTTAATTAAAGTTTTTAGTTTAAATCAGGGTTTTTGGGTTTTAATTAAAGTTTTGAGTTTAAATTAGGGTTTTTAGCTTAATTAAGTGACTTTAGGGTTTTTTAGGGTTTTGAGTTTAATTTAGGTTTTTCCCTTGAATTTAAATGGATTAAAGTGGTTTAAATGGATTTTACTTGATCTTGACTTTAATTAGGGTTTTCACTTGATTAACTTGGATTTTAAGTGGATTTTGTTTAATTTTGGTTTTAATTGGGGTTTTCACTTGATTAACCTGGATTTTAAGTGGATTTTATTTGATTTTGACTTTAATTGGGGTTTTCACTTGATTAATTAGGGTTTTAGATGTTTTAAAGTAGTTTTATTTGGTTTTGATTCTTAATTATTGGTTTTTGCTTTGATTAGGTTAGAGTGGGTTTGTGTGGGCTTAAGTGGGCTTGAGGGTTTAGGATTTTAGTGGAATTAGGGTTTAGGTGTGGTGGTTGCAATCAGAGCATTTTTCTAGAGGAGCTTACTGCCAAGTGACTGCAAAATTGGGGTGTCTACAGATGCCTCTCTCTGAGCAAGGTCAAGGGACGGATGGAACCAAGACCGATGCGCAGGGTTGACAAGACACCCCACCTGTGTCCGCAGGAGAGTAGTGTTTGCTGTAGGGCCGTGAACCACTTATTCGGCAGATGCATTGAAAGTCATGACTCGGGGCCATGCAAGATGCTAATGCAAGGGTTGACCCTGATGTCAGGTGATGCATGAGGGCGATGCTGATGCAAAGGATTATGTTGGTGACGAGCAGGTAGCCTGTTAGCTCACGAAGGGGAGCACGAGGGATTTCTCGGCTCGTAGCAAGGGATGCCAAGACTACCGGGCTTGTCGCACAACAGGGGGAACTTGGCGAATGACAGACCTTTCAGCCTGAAAGGATGCATGGCATGATATCGGACTTGTCGACTAAGGAAAGACTGATGACGGATGTCAACCAGATAGTTTGGGGGTATCAGCCCGCTCCTGACAATATGACGGTTGTCAACTAGATAGTTTAAGGTATCAGCCCAACGTGACTGATGACGGAATTCGTCCGAGTAATTTGGGATACCAGCCCAAGGAAAAGGGCACTAGGTAAGACTATAAGGCTTGCAAACTGAGGGGCAAAGTGTGATAAATTGATGGACCTACCGACCGGATAATTTGGGTTATCTGCCCAAAGTGACTAATGATGGAAGTCGTCCAAGTAGTTTAGGATACCAGTCCAAAGTGATGAGGACGAAAATAGTTTGCTTTGATTCCGTCTATTCGGAGCAGAATTCAAAAACAAAGGGGTGGCACTGAGATTCATCCGTCTGGATCGAATTTGGGATGGGACCATCTAGACTCCGTCCGGTAGTCTATAAGAAGATGGAAAAGGTAGCCTCGATTCCACCTGTCGGGATTGGAATTCAAAGGTAAGGGGGTGGCACCGAGATTTGTCTGTCTGGATCGAATCTGGGATGGGACCATCTAGACTCCGTCCGGTGGTCTTGAAGAAGATGGAATAGGTAGCCTTGATTCCGCTTGTCGGGATCAGAATTCAAAGGAAAGGGGGTGGCACCAAGATTCGTCTGTCCAGATCGAATCTAGGATGGGACCATCAAGACACCGTCCAGTAGTCTAGAAGAAGATGAAAAAGGGTAGCCTTGAACCCGTCTGTCAGGACCGAGATTCAAGGGTAAGAGATGGCACCGAGACTCATCCGTTCGGATCGAATCTAGGATGGGACCATCTAGACTCTGTCTGGTAGTCTAGAAGAAGATGAAAAAGGGTAGCCTTGAACCCATCTGTCAGGACCGGGATTCAAGGGTAAGAGATGGCACCGAGATTCATCCGTTCGGATCGAATCTAGGATGGGACCATCTAGACTCTGTCTGGTAGTCTAGAAGAAGATGAAAAAGGGGTAGCCTCAATTTCGCCTGTCAGGATCAGAATTCAAAGGCAAAGGGTGGCACCGAGATTCGTTCGTTCGGATCGAATCTTGGATGGGACCATCTAGACTCCGTCACCTTTTCCATCTTCTTCTAGACTCCGTCTGGTAGTCTAGAAGAAGATGGAAAAGGCGTAGCCTTGAATCCGTTTGTCAATATCGGAATTCAAAGGCAAGGGGTGGCACCGATATTCGTCCGTCTAGATCGAACTTGGGATGGGACCATCTAGACTTCGTCTGGTAGTCTAGAAGAAGATGGAAAAGGTGTAGCCTTGAATCCGTTTGTCAAGACTAGGATTCAAAGGCAAGCAGTGGCACTGAGATTTGTTCGTCCGGATCGAATCTGGGATGGGACCATCTAGACTTCATCTGGTAGTTTAAAAGAAGATGAAAAAGGGGTAGCCTCGATTCCACCTGTCAGGATCAGAATTCAAAGGCAAAGGGTGGCACCGAGATTTGTCCATCCAGATCAAATCTGGGATGGACCATCTAGACTCCGTCCGGTAGTCTAGAAGAAGCTGAACAAAGGTGGCCTTGAATCAGTCTATAAGAATCGAAATTCAAAGGCAAAAGGTGGCACAGAGATTCGTCCGTCCGGATTGAACCTGGGATGAGATACTGGGATCCTTCCTTCCTAGTACAGAAGTCTATGATAACTTCGTTTGTCTAGGCTTAGCTGCCAAATCAAAACAACATTCTCGCCTATTTGTTGGGCACACCCTAGCACCAAGTCGATAGGTAGAAGAAGGCAAAAGTTTGAACCAGCCAAGTACATGTTACAGTAATGACAGTTCCAATTCAAATTAACCATAAGCATCCAATCAAACTAATATAAGCGTTTCCATAAACCTACTATAGCAATTGAATACAATGCAGTGATTATACTATTTCAACAAGTAGCACAACATGAATATCAAGAATCTGCATCATCCCTGAATCTCTTAGAGCCTCTAGTTTTGGTAAACAATGTATGGCTTAGAGCTACTCCACAGATCGGCCAGGTTTCTTCAATTTCGGCTTCATAATCAGCTGAACAACCCTTCCCTTTTATGACTGTGAGACTATCCGATCAGATGGAGCCATTAAACAGGCATGATAGTTCCTTAGTCATGGCATAAGTGCTTAAAGGGTACTCCTGAAACGGAGCAGGCATTAACCCTTGAACGAAAGAATCCTGTTGGTACCCGAACTACCACATCACCTAAATTGGATGATACTCAACACCACCTATTAGCCCCGGTAGGATGATAAGCTACATGTCGGCAGTATTGAAGAATGCCTCCAAATTATGAGTTGTCGAAGGAATGATGCGCTAGATCACCTTGTCTTTTGTCAAACTCTCCAGCCGCTCATACTCCTTATGAACTGATGTGAGGGTGCGAGCATGACCACTTTGGCAATAAGATTTGAAGGCTGACCATTGAAGGCGTAAGATCTCCACACCCAGATGAGCGGCCAACCACACCTGTACAAAAGCTCTGCAACTATAGAAATGTCGGCAACGATGTAATGACCGGTCTAAGGCCAGGTAAATCTCTACCAGGATAATTGGAGCCAAGTCCATTTGATGGGTTACCACTACCAAAGCAATCTCCACAACCTCGATATTAACAATGGTTCGACCGTAGCTGAAAACTAGCTCGCCTAAGAAGCAGACCACAAAACCTTTCAGCCATAACTCATTGCCCAAGGAGGTGTGCATCTCGACCATCTTGTCAAAATATGCCAATCGTAACATTGGAGCTGCCCATCAGTACAGATGAGTTGACGACCACAATCGCCGGTTGACAAGCCAGTCAGTTCACTCAATACTGAAGAGTATTCATCTCGCTGCAGAAACACAATAGGCCCCATAAGCTTATGTAGACAGCACATCTGGCAGACCTCCTTTAAAGTGGGAGTCAATTCAATTCTTCCAAAACGGAATACATGGGTAGCGGGCTTCCAGAATCGGGCAGCTGCACACAAAAGATATCGGGAAACCTCCATATTCGCAACATCCAAGAACTTCGAGGGGATACCCCAAGTCCGCAGCTTGTCGCGATCACTGTCCATCAATTTTCCAATCCACATCCGGAGAACATCTGAATAATGTGCCGGTACAACCATCGTGGGGAAACCCATGATCGAATAGGGAAGCTTCGGCTTCTCATGACTCAGGCCACACCAGACTGGGAAGAAGAACTCCTGCGGAACATCATCAAAATATTTACCTTCGATTAGACAAATGGCTTTGTTCCATACAGTCATATTTTAAGAAGTTTAACGCAGACATAAAAAGTGTCGTATAAATGCTTTGAAAATAGGGAAGAGCAACACAAGGCTGTGGAAACCATTCAACGACCATCGGGACATAGCAAACCAAACTACAAGCTATTGAATGGTTTAACTTAGGCGCCAAGCCTCGAGAAAAGATCCATGCCACCATCCAGACTAGATCAAGTGTCAAATTAGTGAGATTGATGGCCGAGGTTGTTTGGTGACAGAGCCAACATTGAGTATTCATGGAATCAACCGTTCCACTTAACTTCAAGAGAAATATAGCATAGTTCGATGATAATGTTTATACTGCCGAAATGATTGCTCTGAAGTTATATGCAAGACATTGCTCTGAAGTTATATGCAAGACAGAAAGGATCTTGCTAATTCTGTTGAAACATGATAAAGGTCGGAAGTAGTGATTACAACCCCCCAATACTCCGCCATGAATCGTCGTGTTTTGTGATTCATCTCTATAGGATTTATCAGAAACCCTATTTTGATATTGGAGGGATATGGTTGCCGAAGTCCTCGTTCTTGGGTTCGTGCAACAGAGCGGTCAGCGTGTCCTAGATGAAGATACTATCCCAAAAAAGGCCAACCGATAGAGCCGACATTCTCCTGATTGACAAGGAAGGTTGTCACCATAAAGGCAGCTGACATGCCTCTAGTGTACGACATCCCTTGCTAGGTCTTTAGCCAAAGAATAGTTGGCATCCCCTTGATTGACGAAGGAGGTTGTCACCATAAAGGCAGCTGGCATGCCCCTGGTGTACAATATCCTCTGCTAGATTTTTAGCCAAAGAGCAGCTAACATGCCCTTGGCTTAAGACCTAGCACGACCTTGCAAAGTGAATGAATGATAATGAATGCAGGAATGGTAGTGTCATGTTATATCACCCTCAGGATTTGGAATGCTAATGACACTGCTATGAGAAGAGGAGAAGACCTTGATTCACAAGACACTACTCGGATTGCTAGGCTGTTGGTGGCTCTCCGGGATGGATGATTTAGTAGGTTAGGCTCCGTGTCAAACTCTTGGGGACTTAACCTACTTTTTTGACTTTTGACTCATTTCTTTTCTCCCTCATAGGCTCGTAAGCTCGCTCTAACCCTTGTTCGGGGGTAATGGGCATCTGAATTTAAAGGGAACTGGTGGAATTGTATGCGAGGGGTGGCTAGTCCCTTTGGTCATTTGAATTCTTTAGATGCTTACTTCAACTCCTCTCCAAGGTAAGTGATAGGGATAGAGTTGTCCTACTTACCTCTCTCTCTTAGGGCTAGCTTCTGTCTTCGACTTTTGTCTGCTTATTTCTTTTGTGCCATTGTGGATATGTTTATTTTTCTACTTTGGCTCACACTCATGCTCGTTCCTAACATTTTATCTCCCTCTGCAGGTGTAAGTCCTTAGGGAGCTTAGACATTTTGCTTAACCATGGTTGGATGGTGGCTCCCTCTCCTACTAAAAGGTCTAGGTAGTATTAACTGAAGAGGCGTAGCTCCTTCTCAAACATGCTAGCTATTCTGATTTTCATAATTGAGCTGTGATGCTAATGCACTTATGCGTGGATGCATGTTTTTCTTTTTCATGTGCTTTTTGATGCAATGCATGCATAACGAGTGTAAAAAGGGAAAAAACATGAGTACGAGATGAAGCAAAATTTGTGAATAGAAAGAATAAAGCGTGTGCAAATGCAACTGGAAAGCTTTGCAAGGCAAGGATGCAGCTCTCCATCATTGGTAGTATTTCTTTAGGTAACACGAATTGATCGGCTCTGACTTCTCAATGTGGTCTATGTCTTCGAGGATTACCGCTCCCCTAGAAAATACTTGTTTGATGATATAAGGGCCATGCCAATTGGGTCTGAATTTGCCGCGAGTGTCAGGGAGATGGATGGCTCATAAGACCAAGTCTTCGGGTGCAAAGCTCCTGGGACGGACCTTTTTCTGGTAGGATCTTGCCATCCTCCTTTGATAACACTGGGCATGGTGCAGGGCCTATAGTCGATGTTCATCGATCAAATTCAACTACACGAAGTGATCACCCAACCATTCAGTCTCTTCTAGTTCTGCTTCTTTCAAGAACCTCAAAGAAGGGATTTCCACCTCGATCGGTAGCACGGCCTCCATGCCATAGACTAAAGAGAAAGGAGTGGTGCTGGTGGATGTTTGGATAGAAGTTTGATATGCCCACAATGCATAGGGAAGCTTTTCATGCCAATCCTTGTGAGTCTCTGCCATCTTCTTTAGTATCTTGGTAACGTTCTTGTTGGTTGACTCAACTGCTCCATTCATCTGGGGGCGGTAAGGTGAAGAACGGTGATACTTAATGTGGAAATTATGTAAATAATCTTCGACCCTCTTGGCTATAAAGTTCTTCCCATTATCTGATATTATTGCGTGTGAGACCCCATATCGAGATATGATGTTATTCTTCAAGAACTTCTTTGTTACTGCAACAGTGACAATCTTGTATGACGTCGCTTCGACCCACTTTGTGAAGTAATCAATGGCTACCACAATGAAACGATGCCCATTAGATGCTACCGGATGAATGGCACTGACAACGTCAATTTCCTAGGTAGAGAAAGGCCATGGTGATGACATACTGTGAAGCTGTTGCGGGGGAGCGTGGTTTAGATTCCCATGGATCTGGCAAACGTGACACCTTCGCACAAATTGAGAGCAATCTGCCTCCATGGTCGACTAATAATAGCCTTGCAACATGATCTTCTTGGCTAACAAAACTCCATTCATGTGCGGCCCACATTTCCCAACATGGACTTGTAACATGACGACATCGGCCTCCTTCTTATCGAAGCACCTCAAGAGCATTTGGTTATAGGATCTCCTGTGCAAATGGCTAGCCCCGAGTACATAGTTGGATGTCAAGCGCTTCAATGTCCTTGCTTCTGTTGTTGACACCTGAGGAGGAAGGTTCCCGATTTCCAAAAGAACCTTAATATCATGGTACCATGGGAGCTCTTCCGGTGGGTCTGCTTCCTCTATGCTCATGCAATATGCTGATTGATCCATACATGTAACTGACACATCCACTGCATGGTCTTCTAGTATCGAGAGCCAAGACACTAAGGTTGCCAAGGCATCTGCGTAGGCATTCTTGGCCCTATTCATAAAGGAAAAATGCACCTCCTGGAATTTTGCCATGAGCTTCATAAGATGGGCATAGTACTAGATGAGCTTTGGATCTTTGGTCTTCCAATCGCTGTTGACCTGTGCGATAACTTGCATGGCATCGCCACGTACAAGTAACTTGCGAACACCATGCTCCAAGGCCATTTGAAGTCCTAATATGCACGCCTCATATTCGGCTTTGTTATTTGTGCATTTGAAATTTAATTTCCTTGCGTAGGGAGTCATCTTGTCTTGGGGGACTATCAATACGACACCAATGCCCATTTCTCTTTTGTTCATTGCGCCATTGAAGTATAAGTGCCATTGATCCTTCTCCTCGGTCATCTCTGATTCATCATCATTATCCTCGGTGAACAACACATCCTCGTCTTGAATTTGCATCCACAAGGGTTGATATTCTGGTATTGGCAGCTCGACCAGATGGTTTGCCATTGCTTGTCCCTTTATGGATTTTTGTGTGACGAAGGTGATGTCATATTGGGACAACAACACTTTCCACTTGACACACTGTCCTACAAGCGCCAGCTTCTGGAACAAATACTTCATAGGGTCATGGCGACAAAGGAGCAGGACTGGGTATGCCATCATATAATGCCTTAGGCGTTGAGCTGCCCGAACGAGAGACAAGTAGACCTTCTCTATGGTAGTGTACCTGGCCTCGCAATCATTAAACTTTTTACTCAAATAATATATCGCCCTGTCCTTGTGACCAGATTCATCATGTTGGCCCAATACTACTCCCATGGAATGTTGGGTTATGGATAGATAAAGGAGTAGGGGCCGCCCTGACTCTGGTGGGACTAAAACTAAAGGTCTGACTAACAACTGCTTGATCTTGTCAAAGGCGGCCTGACATTCCTCGTTCCAACCGATCTTTGCATTCTTCCTCAGGAGCTTGAAGATCGACTCGCAGATTGGTGTGAGTTGTGCTATGAACTGGTTGATATATTGCAGGCGACCCAGTAGTCCTCTAACTTCCTTCTCCGTAGCAGGGGGAGGCATGCCAATTATGGCCCGGGCCTTAGCTGGATTGACCTCAATTCCCTTCTAGCTAATGATGTAGACAAGAAACTTGCCAGATGAAACCCCGAAGGCACATTTACTGGGGTTAAGGCGGAGATTGTACTTGCACAGACGATCGAACAGCTTCTTCAGGCAGGCTAGATGATCCTCGGGCTCTTTAGACTTTGCTATCATATCATCAACATAAACTTCAACCTCTTGGTGTATGAGGTCATGGAATAGCACTGTCATAGCTCTATGATATGTAGCCCCTGCATTCTTGAGCCCAAATGGCATCACCTTATAGCAGAAGAATTCCCACAGGGTGATGAATGATCTCCGTGATGGGGCTAATGTGGGCCTTTCAGTCAGTTAATGTATGCCGTCGGGCGATGAAATCCAAATCAAATCGAAAAAATCTAAAAATATGGAATAAAGGTAGTCAAATCCAATATCAAACGAAGGAATCTGAAGACAGGTAGAAGAAAAATCCATGGAAAAACACATGAGATGCAGACTTATTCAAAAAGGATGGACTGATGTGCAAATGCAATGAAAATTATGTAGAATGCATGAAAATATACCTAAATGGGTAAAGGATACTAAGGAATGATTTGGATAGAGATTATGCATGACTTGGTGCAATAACTAGCATGCATGTGCATGGATTGATGACATAAGAGTAATTTGGTCATTTCAATAGTCAGATGTGATAAATGCATGTATATGGATGATGCATGGTCTAAGATATGCCAAAATGTATGCAAGATGTCAAGAAAATGTTGTTTTCAGGAATCATGTAGAGGACAAGGCCATAAAAACAATAAAATGATGTAAACACAATAAGGGACAAGTACAAGGACCAAAACGCAAAATTCACAAAAAAGGATAAAAACCTAGATTGAAATACATTCAGTGACTTCTATCCTAGTGTGCAGATGATGGATCAGAGGAAAATGTGGCACTGAGATGTGTGAGAATCACACCTAGATAATTTCCTGAAAACATAGGGTCTAATGTGCAAAATTCACAAAAAGGGAAATATCATGGTTAAAATGTGCTCAGAAAGTCTTATCTTAATGCTAGGATAAAGGATTTAAAGAAAATGTGGCTCTATGGTGTGACATGTGTGAAAATTGCACTTTTGGTAATTTCTTGAAAATTCATGGGTCTACTGTGCAAAATTCACACATAAAGTGCAAATCTAACTAAAATGTGAAATCAGATATTCATTTATATTGCAAACATGGTTTTTTGATGAAAACTCTATTCAGGTGATGACTTACAAGCACATGTGTAACCATGCCGGCGAGGAGGTTCCGCAAACGAATGCGAAATCGGTCGGCAAAATCACGTCGAAAAAGCAAAATAAAACGGAGTCGCCACC